>CM018687.1:47066266-47332275 GCA_009363875.1 Mikania micrantha | reverse complement strand
ACAACGTTTGCTTCGGTCGATCGGATGTACGACGGGCGATGTGGCGGAGGGACGTCTGCTATGTGACAAAGGGACATCTGCTTCAGTCAGTAGGAGGTAAGCATCCCATTTTCTTCTCATTCAGACTTTTTTTTCAAATCTGAATGATTCAGACCTTGGTAAGACATTTTTATTTTCCCATTCATATGTTGTTTTTTATGAAATAAACGGTATAAATTTGAAATATTCAGACTCAAATAAACAACCCTTTAGTAAATTAGTAAATGTTGTCTAATTAGATAGTGGCTCCTCTGTTTAAATCCTTAATTTAAGGGTACCTAAAAATAGAAGTATAATAAATTTATTATTATCTAATAAAGTGGGACTCGACCCCATATAAAAGAAAAATCTAATAATTTTGAGTTTTATTGCCAAATTCGAGTAAATATATAAAAAAACACATCATACAAATCAATCTTCAATAAACACAATGCGTATAAAATCATATGCCCAATTGGCCTTGAACTTCCAAAATGGTCCTAGCAGACTCCCTAAGCTGTGCAGCCTCCTCATCGGTCAGATGCACATTCGTCACACCCAACACGCCACTCCTCCCTAACTGAGCCGGCAAGCTAAGAAACACCTCGCCACCATCAATCCCATAGAACCCTTTGGCTAGCACCGAAACCGGGTGGATGCTACGTTGGTCCCTTAGTATGGTTCGAGCCAAGCTAGCCACCGAGTACCCAATCGCCCAAGACGTGTAGCCCTTCAAACTTATCACCTCATACGCACCCTCCACCACTTCTTTGTGTATTTTCTCAAGCGTTTGCTTCTCGTAAGCGATTTCTTCTTGCCTCTCTAAGAAGCTTAGTATCGGCACGCCTCCGACGCTTATGCTTGACCATAATGCCACCGATGAGTCACCGTGTTTCCCCCACAATGAATGCCTGAAACAGATTCACATTCGTCGTGTTAAAACAAACAAACAAACATATTTGGTCAAGGTTGCAAAAGTCGCTAGGCGCTCACATGTCGAAACAGCTCCTTGAAGCGAGTAATCAGAGATACTCAGCCTAAGCAGGAAGTACTTGAGAAATACTCGAAAAGTACTCCACATTGGAACAACTCAGGAGCAAGTTGGCCTCTAACTTTTGCAACAATGTACTCTATATGATATTTTAGTTTTATATTTGAGTTACCTGGACATCCTGGGCATTAAGATCGAGATGATCAGCAATCAGGAACCGGAACCGGGATGAATCCAGATTGGTACCCGACCCGATAACCCGATTCGATGGAAACCCTGATAGTTTCCAAGCAACATAAGTCAACACATCAACCGGATTCGATACGATTAAGAATATCGAATCCGGAGATTTTGCAGCCAAAGGTGGGATAACCTTTGAGAAGAGGGACAAGTTCCTTTGCAACAAATTTAGCCTAGATTCTCCAGTAATCTGGCGGGCACCAGCGGTTACGATCACGAGATCGGAACCTCTAGTGTTGGAATAATCAGCCGATGCCGAGATCTTAGTTCTAGGGAGAAATGCTGCAGCGTGTTGCAGGTCAAGCATTTCTCCCCGGAGCTTGTCGACGTTAACGTCGACAAGCGCGATCTCGTTGGCGATGCCTTGGGTCAGGATGGTTTGGGCTATGGCCATGCCGACGTTCCCGACGCCGACGACGGTGATTTTGATGTTCCGGCTGGATGGTGATTGTGGGTATGCACCTTGAATGGGTTTGAAGAAGGATTGAGCTATGTCTAAACCTTCTGGACCCAAGGTTAAGATGAAGTTGCTTTCTTCATTTTCTCTCTCTCTAGAAACTGTTTCTCTCTCTAAAATGTGTGATTTGTGTATTGAAAGCTAGATTGGTGGATGAATTTATACCGTAACAATTATTTTTTTTTAATAATTGGGTATGTAAATATTATATTAATTATAATTAATAGGAATCTTCCGATAATTTAGTTAAAGAATAAAAGAGCTTAGACAATAGTGCCTATTGTTTGGTAAAAATGGGACACGATGATATGAGGCACTCGTAGCAATTGCATTGTAAATGCGAATAATGTACAAGTACATATGCATAGTGTACAACTAATTTTTTTGTAATTTTAAGGGTTCGTACGTTTACACAACCTATAATTTTAATTTAACACTTCTACCCAAATATACGAGCCCTATAAGTCTATACATGCCGTATAAGGAGTTATACGACCCTCACAGACCTATACGACATGTATTTCCATTATTGAATTTCTTTTATAGTCTGATCTTATTTACCATGTATGCTTGTACAAGCCAATGAAAATAAAAACCAAATGACAAAGTAGAATATAACTATGTTTTTAAATTAACAATAAGATTTTCTAATAATTTATTTCTTTTATATTTAAACTACTTCTAAGCCATTTTTTATTTAACCAGTAACTACCTTACATAGTAAGATCTTAGAATTTTTAACGCTATGCTATTTTATGCAATAAGTAGATTGTATTATATTTTTAATTGTTTATAAAACAAAAGTGTCTAAAATATATATTATTAGTTTTATTTACATTTACACCTGCTCACCTACCCCCTATATGAGTACCGTACATGGTAGATGGTACAGCCAATTGTTAGATATACCATACCACCTCCACACCCTGCCAAAACTGTACGTAGGTTTTATAATTTTTTATTTTATATAGAAAAAATGTAATATAAACATAACCGGTTTTTAATTATTTTTCAATTAATCATTGAAATTTTTTTTATTTTAATTAAGTAGCTTGAGTTTGATTTTATGTTCTAATAATATATATTCAAAACATGGATAACATGTAATTTGATCCGTTTGATATATCTATGTTTATTTTGGTCCGTTTAAGCCTTATAAGTGAAGTTTAGGTGAATTTTGGACGTGTTTAAAGGTTTTTTTATGCATTTTAGATTTATTTGAGCATTTTTTTGCAATCTACTAATGTTTTTACAATTTTTATACATTTTCCCAACTTTTTTTTTTTTTAAAATCCATGTCATCATATAATAAAAATAAAATAATTAGGTTACAAGTTTTATACAAAATTACCCCTTTTATAAATTACCAAGATATCTTAATATAGTTAAAGAAAAATTATTTAACATCTGTTTGAAACTCATATTTAAAATGGTACGCGTATTTCGATTATTGGGTTGTTTATTTAACAATTGTTGATCTAATTAAAAATTAAAAAATATGGAAATAAATTTATTAACAAACTAAAAGCACTTTATTAAAGTAAACCATGGATATTTGGCCCCTTCTAGACTCAAGTGTTTGAAATTTAGAAATTCTAGATCTTAAAAGCCGGCAAGAATGTCAATGTAGACCAACACTTTGTAAACTATTTTGAAAATTCCAATTCCTTGTTAGAAATCCAAACAACAAACATCTTATAATTAAAACAACTTATACCACTGTGGTATTGCCTGGTACCCCAAGATTCTTCCAAATCTGAGGTCTTGGTTCAAATCATTCTCAAAGCAAAATAGGAGTCCGAGGGGGTCAGGGTTTTCCCAGTAGGGTTTCCTCCTGGAGTGGTTGTGGTGGCTCATGAGAGGTCCAGATAACTAGACCTTGATAACATGGCCTGAAAACAATGATTTAACACGATTGAGACTTTGCCGTTTAAAAAAAATTAAAACAACTTATAATTAAAACAACGTGCGCCCCTTTTGTTTCCAAGCCAAGCTATAAAACTTTCTATTTTTTTTTCAAAGCTGGAGCCCAGATGGTTCTACTACTTTTAAAAAGTTCAATAACTTTTCTAAAACAGCCTATAATAGTATAATCTACTTTTCATTAATTATTTATATATAAACTTTGTTTGGAGAATTTAAAGCATTAAGTCATGAACCTTTAGAATTGAAAACATATATATTATATATATATATATATATTTACATAAAGTTGTTGATAAATTCTAAACCAAGTTTTAAATATAGCTTATCATATTTTTGTTATTATTTTCAGAGGTAACATTGTAGAATAGAAGTGTTTCAATTAAGTCATCATAGTTTTTTTTTATCTCTAAAGTCAATCAATTTTACCATGTGTTTCAATTATATGTAATTTTTTTTATAATATTTATTTTTTTAAATTAATCAAAGCAAATGAAACATATACTAATATTAATAAGTATTTAATTATTTTTTCTCAATTTGACTTAAATTTGACAATTTTGAAACTTTGTTATTAACTCATGAATTTGTTTTTTCTTCATGATTACATTTTATTTCAAGTAAATAAGAAAAAAAATCACTTATTAATTATTAATAAAGATTCATATATAAAATTAAACAATTTTCAAAATTACACATGATTTGAATAACTACTGAAAATTGAGTGAATTTAAAAGGACAAAAAAACTTTGAATGACTTTAGTAAACCGTAAGATAATCTATGTTACTATTAAGAGAAATATTCCCTAAATTTTTGATAAAGTATATTACGGTTTTGGCTCATATGGTGTAAGTGTTTTAACTATTTTCAACCCAAATAGAATCTTCTGTCAATGTAGCCTTGTGATATAAAGAACTAACGTTTTTGGCACTCAACCATAATTAGGTTTGGGGCCACCGTTAGTTTTTTAACTCATAGGAGATGCATTGATAGAAGATTCTATTTTAAGTTGAAATAGTTAAAACATGTAAACCACATTGGAAGAACATGTAACAACCGAAAATTTCGGTAACCGTTTATGTCCAAATTTTATATAAACGCTCGTAAAGTAATTATGATCAAAATGATATAACGATAAAAATATCTGATAATGTATGGACACGTTATAAAGCCTATTAATAACGTGTAAAAATTTCTGTGACCGTTTGGGTTCGAAATTTTTATGAACAATCCTGAAGTAATTGCGATCAAATTAATATAAGCGGGACAGTTATACGATAAAGTATGAGCACGATATAAGCTCGTGAATATTAAAAATATGTGAGCAAAGGAGAAGGGGGTTTTAAAAATAGAACCTCAAAGTTTAAGGAGCCCTAAGTGTAAGTTTCAAATTAATTCAATCTTTTGTTTTTGAATGTCGGCAAAGATGTGTGTGTATATATCGATTAATACAAGAAAGTGATAAGCTTCAAAGTTTGGAAATAAGCAAGCTTCATTTCTGACCGACGTATGCTTCGAACGAGAAGAGAAGAACATCAAGAAGATTAGATCAATCGTTAAAGTATGTGTTCATGATTCTCATCTTGTGTTAGTTTAGTCTTGATTGATTAAATACACCAACACCATGTTTAGATAGAGTTTTGGTTTTGTATGGTGAACATGAACTTGATTCCGTTGGAGCCCAATTATATCTAGATAATGATCAAGTTTTCTTGAGATTTATGAGGATATAATATGTATGTGCTTCTGGTTGCCTTAAACCCATGTTATTATACAGTAAGTTTAGCAACGCCCTAAGACGAATTAATTAAATAAGAGAATACGCTTATCTAATCCGAGCAAATAAGTAATTTTTAAGCATAACAAGATTGTAGAGATAAAATGGTCAAAATGAGTGGAAACGAAATTTTGAAATAAAGCTCCGAATGAAAGTTATGACATGACGAAGTTTCGATCGGTAATCGTAAATCTGAGCATCTTCATGATAAGTATTATAAATTTATCTGAAGTTATTATTAATTGAGATAAATAATATTAAGTTTATAAAACTCTTCGGGTCGTTATAGGAAGCTAAACACTTGTATTGGAGATAATTATAACGTAGTTGTTGTGCTACCGGTTTAGAAACCCTGAAAAGAGGGTTTATATTGTATGATAAGGTTATAATTATGATAAGATATCCATATTAATAGGATATCATTCTGAACGTGAGAAAGTAAGAAATGAAGAAAGATAGCAGATTGTGCCTTATTAAGCTCAGGTGAGTTCTTTGTAGCTCTATTTTAAATGTTTTATCATTTTGGGTTGTTATGCATGTTATAAAGTTATTTTATGAAAATGGTTGTTTTACCTTACTACGGTCAGATAAAAGAATATGTTAAAGTAAAGAATGTTTTCAGGTAAAGAATATTTTAAGTCTCAACTGCGGTTGAGAAAGAAATGATTTTAAAAGCCTCGACCGAGGTCGAGTAGGAAATGTGGTTTTGAAGTCCCGGCTGCAGTTGGGCAGAATTTGAGCACTGCGGTGCGGTAAAGTGTTTATGTTTATGATGGTTTAAATGATTTAAACCATGTTATGTATGAATGATGTATGTAAAGAAGTCTTGTACCGGTTTGAGCTGTCAACTTCGGTTGGTAGGCATAGAGTCTTATGGAAACACAAGTCTGTCGACTATGTGTTGCCAGTTCAGTTAAAGAAGTCTTATGCATGCATGAGCTGCCAACTTCGGTTGGTAGGCATAGAGTCTTGTATTAATACAAGTCTGTCGACTTCGGTCGTCAGTTCATGGTTATAGAGCCTTGTGCTGCACAAGCCTGTTTGACTTCGGGTCAGCAGTTGACGGCGAAGTTCCTTCACCGTATGAATGATGTTATGATGATATGTATGTTATGTAATTATGTTATGATGCTATGTATGTTATTTAATTATGTTATGAGGACAGGTATGCTATGTATTTGAATTATGTCATGTGATGACATGAATGAATAAGGATTTTTTTCTATGAAATGAACTTAGAACTCACCAGCATAAAGCTGACTTGTTATACATGCATATCAGGTTGAATAGTTTGAGAAAGGAGACCAGGAGGGCTCATGGCATACGTTGAAGACTACCCTGGCATAGACTGGTTATATTATATAACTGTTAGAAGTGTGGGCTATGTGCTAACGTTTGTTTAGTATGTGTACATTATTTTATGTTATCACCTTAAATTTCGTTGCTATAGTAATGTAATTATGGTTTAAGGACTATGGGTTTGATGTTTTGCCAACCGAGGGGACTCCCGTGACTCGGGGCCTCTCAGAACCATAATTTACTCTTTTTTCATAAGAAAACTATTTAATTTTAACTAGCAAATTGGATGGTGAAAGTAGGCCTGTAAACGAACCGAACAGTTCGTGAACTGTTTGGCAAGAAGTCCGTTTATATTCGTTTATTTAATAAATGAACGAACACGAACATATAATTTGTGTTCGTTTAATTAAATGAACGAACATGAATAAACCTAGTGCTCGTTTATTTATGTTCATAAACTATTCGTTTATTTATGTTTGTTTATTTGTGTTCGTTAATGTCCATTTATGTTCGTTTATGTTTGCTAACTATGTAATATTAGTTTATGTTCGGTCAACTATCTAATTTATGAATGATATGTATTTACATTTAAAACATTTTTCGTTTGTGTCCGTTTATGCCTATTAAATTGTGTCCGTTTAAGTTTGTTCAATAGTGTTTATGTTCGTTTATGATTGTTCAATGATGTTAAATAATGTTCATTTATATTTGTTCGTTCATTTTGGTTCGTTTGTTTTCATTTATGTTTGTGAACAGTTGGTTTAATTTATTAATGAACGAACACAAACGAACACGAAAATATTCATTTTCTTAATAAAAGAATACAAACACAAAATTCATGTCCGTTAATGTGTTCGTGCTCGGTTAAATCTAAATGAACGGACACGAACATGCTCGTGTTCATGTTCGTTCGGCTCGTTTACATGCTTAGGTGAAAGGATAACACCCTAAAACTATCAGAAGTGAAACAATCTTATAGGCTTGAATCATTGGGGCTTCAACATAAATCCTAATATCCTATGTTAAAGGCGACTTTGAAAAGTTAATCCCTCACCTATACATCCTAGGTTAGGAATAAACTACGAAAGACATTATAGCTCAGCTACATCTTGATGATGAGATAAGAATGTCAAGATAGACCAACATTTTGTAAACTATTTTGAAAATTCCAATTCCTTGCAACAAACATCTTATAATTAAAACATCTTATAATCAAAACAACGTGCGCCCCTTTTGTTTCCAAGCAAAACTATAAAACTTTCTGTTTTTTTTTTTTAAGCTGGAGCCTGGATGGTTCAACTGCTTTTAAAAGTTCAATAACTCTTTTCTAAAACAGCCTATAATAGTATAATCTACTTTTCATTAATTATTTATATATTCACTTTTGTTTGGAGAATTGCATTAAGTCATGAACCTTTACAATTGAAAGTATATATTTTCATAGAGTTGTTGATAAATTCTAAACCAAGTTGTAAATATAACTTATCATATTTTTGTTATTATTTTCAGGGGTAACATTGTAGAATAGAAATGTTTCAATTAAGTAATCTGAGTTTTCTTATCTCTAAAGTCAATCAATTTTACCGTTTATTTCAAGTATATGTAATTTTTGTATAATATTTTTTTTAAATTAATCAAAGCAAATGAAACATATACTAATATTAATAAGTATTTAATTATTTTTTTCTCAATTTGACTTATATTTAACAATTTTGAAACTTTGTTATTAATTCGTGAATTTGTTTTTTCTCACGATTACATTTTATTTCAAGTAAATTAGAAAAAAATTCACTTATTATTATTTATTAATAAATATTCATATATAAAATTAAACAATTTAAAAAATTACACATGATTGGAATAAATACTGAAAATTGAGTGAATTTAAAAGGATAAAAAAAAAACTTTGAATGACTTTAGTGAAACAGTAAGAAAATCTTGATTACTATCAAATGAAATATTCCCTAAATACATTGATAGAGTATATTACGGTTTTAACTCATCTGATTTAAGTGTTTTAGCTATTACAACCCAAAATATAATCTTCTATCAATGCAGCAACATTGATGTAAAGAACTAACTTTTTTTGCCCCCAACCATAGTTAGGTTTAGGGGCCATAACTGTTAGTTGTTTAAACCATAGGAGATGCATTGATAAAAGATTATATTTTGAGTTGAAATATTTAAAACACTTAAACCACATTGGCCAAAACCATAATTTATTCTCTTTCATTTGAAAATTATGTAATTTTAACTAGCAAATTGGATGGTGAAAGGATAACACCCTAAGACTATCGGAAGTGAAACAATCTTATAGGCTCGGATCAGACCGACGGGTGTGCCCCTTGAGTGGGCGTGGAAGGGGCGTGGCACACCGCCCCCGGGTGGGCGTGAGTGGGCGTGGCTAGCATGGCGTGAGTGGGGCAACGGTCGAGACACCCGTTGGACCCCAAAATGTGACCGTTACACTTTTAAAAAAAAAAAAAATTTTTTTAAAACCTATATATACAACCATCACACACTATTTTTTTTGTTCATATAACACTCTTTAATCTTCATATCACACAAAAAAAAATCAAACAAAAAATTAGTATTTTTACAAAAATGCAGTTTTACGGGAAGATGGCGATTTTAGTGAAGGTGCGAAGATTTTTTAATCGAAGCTGCACAACTAACTCTCGACATCATCAGACAAAAGTTGAAAGACCTTTTTCTAACTAGAAGAGCACGAATTAATCGAGATCGTCTTGAAGCTCACGCACGTCTGATTTTTCCGAAAATCCGAAGTACCCCGAACATTTATGTCGGCGTCACTTTCGTATGAGTCGGAATCTTTTTTCACGAGTGTGTGATGATTTGGAACAAAACTATGATTTTTTTCAACAAAGGTGTGACGGAAGAGGTAAGATCGGGTTTTCCGATCTTCAGAAATGTACTTCTGCAATACGCCAATTAGCCTACGGCACTAGCAGCGATTCGTTTGATGAGTATTTACAAATGTATGAGAGAATGAGGCGGGAATGCATCTACAAATTTTGTAAAGGCATAATTAGATTGTACGCGAAGAAATACTTGAGGAAACCAAATTCACATGACGTCCAGCAAATTTACACGTTTCATGAAAAGGTTCATGGTTTCCCCAGTATATTAGGTAGTCTCGACTGCACCCATTGGGAATGGGATAATTGCCCAATAGCATGGCGATGTCAATTCCAACGAGGCGACCATCCAAGACCAAGGTTTATGCTAGAAGCTGTTGCGTTGCAAGATCTTTGGATATGACATGCCTTCTTTGGTGCATCGGGATCGAACAATGATATAAATGTTCTAAATAAGTCGCCGATTTACAACGATCTTATTGAAGGCATGGCACCCGGTCAGCAGTTTATTTGCAACGACACAACATACAAATAAGGATATTATCTAGTCGATGGTATTTATCCGCAATGGGCTACTTTTGTGAAATCGTTTACAACACGACAAACTGAAGATGATAGACATCTGTATTTCCAGAATCGTCAAGAGGGGGCAAGAAAGGATATTGAACGAGCATTCGACGTTTTTAAAACATAAGTGACACATGATTCAACACCCTGCAAGAGCTTGGAAGCCAAGTCGGATCCGAAACGCGTTATACGCATGTGTGATACTACACAAGATGGTAATAATCAAAGATAATGCTCGAGCCATATGTGAATTTTATAAAGAAGACGATCCGAATTTGTTGGAGCATATGGAGATCAGCGACGAGGAAAAACAATCAAACCGTAGAATGCTTCGTAACGAGGATACACGTGCGAACCTCAAAGCCGATTTGATTGAACATTTATGGAATATCCTAGATATTAATATGTTGGTAATTAAACGCGTCGAATCATTTTAGCTATTAATAAAACTTATATTATTAGCCATTGAGTTTTATAAAATAAAGTCCTTATTATTTTATCTTCTTAAACTCAAATTTTATGAAACTTAAAATATACAAGTTTAGTTTCTCACAAGCCTTCAAACTTGTTTAAAATATTTTGTGTTAGAGTTTATAAGATAACACTTTATCAAACTCTTACTTACATTTTTATTTTGTTAAAAGGTTCGTGATACTTTAAAATCCTAGATTTTTTAACACAACTACATAAACATACAAGTAAATATATATATATATATATATATATATAGGGATTGAATCCTATGAAAACCCAACCTTAGAGAGAAAACCCTTAAACTCTATGTGAGTCACTCATTTGGAATCTTGGAAATAAATATGTGGTCCATATTAAACCTGAATAAAAAATTGAGTTTTGAATAAACAAATCATTTTTAATGTGGGTTAATGTGGACCACATATTTATTTTCAAGATTCCAAGTGAGTGGCTCACATAGGGTTTAAGGATTTTCTCTCTAAGGTTGGGTTTTCATTGGATTCAATTCCTCTATATATATATATATATATATATATATATATATGCAAATCCAAGCCAAAGTATGGAGTTTTGTGAGCCACACAAAATCACAATAAGGTCTAGGGACAAAATTTACATAATCTTGAACTAGAACTCCCACTAGCTTCAAGATCAATATCTTGTCATTTTGTTGGACTCCTTGGTTGCACCATCTTTTGGACACCATCTTCCAAGTCTTCAACATTACATTTGAAATAAAATACAAACTAATCTATAATTTACATCTCGAAAGTAAATAGATTGCAAGACGTAAAAAATAAATTATTACATGCCCAAATAAAAGAATATTACAACCATATTGAACATCCAACACAAACAATCACAAGGTCATGGCTAGCTTTGCATATTCAACACAAAATATATAATCTTGACATTTTTAGCAACTTATTACCTACTTACATGCATGGTGCAAGTTGGTTACATAAAACTAAAAAAAAAAAAATTGTTGCTACCATATATTATTTTTCTTACTTGAAAAATAATATGTTTTTGGTTTAATAATTTTAAAACCAAAATATGTCTAAAATTTCAAGAACATACATAAGTGGCTTTGATACCAATTGTTGGGTTTTAAACATGCCTTATAAAATTATTTTACAACGGAAGCTTGTTTTAACATGTTTAAATCAAAAACATTAGAAACCAAAACCCACCAAGGATCCCTATGTAGTTCTTGAAACTTAAATAAAATACAACCATAGGGTGTTTAGAATCAACAACCTTTGTAGAGAAGTGATAGCTATAAGAATAAGGATGATATGAACACAAATGTCTTCACTCCAAGAGATGAACACACCGAGCAAGCAAGCTCCAATGGTGCTAGCCAAAACCCAATGTCAAGAACACACACTACCTCACTTTCTTTAGGTAAATATTTGTACGTAATGTAGAAATACAAACACCTTTAAGAACCTAAACAAACTATTGAAAAAACTTGCATGTGTTCTTAGTGTGTTTTCATTCAAGAATGCTTTCTTTTAAAAAAATCTCTACTCTTGTTGGCTCAAGAGAACCAACTATTTGAAGTGATAAAATAGGAATGTAATAAGTTGCTTTCTCTAATAGTAAAGTTTGTAACACCAAATCCATGCAAACTTTATTCAAGTCAAACAAGTAAATGTCATGGGTTTATGTACATGCTTTCTTTCAAGGTTTACAAGAAAAGGGTATGGATATATTTCCATATTCACTTTGGACATTAAGATGCATTTAGAAATTTGACTTCTACAACTGGTACTATGTCGTTTGTTATCGATAATTTGACTTCTATAACTGTTATTATGTCGTTTATTATCGATAATTTGACTTCTATAACCGTTACTATGCCGTTTATTATTGATAAAAAGTATCATTTCATTTGTGAAAAGGTTTAAAAGCTTGTAAATCAAGAAAACTGAAACTTGTGGTGTTCAATGCATAACTATCATGATAATGTAGGTGGTGTGTTCATCTAGATATAGCAACTTGATTCGATATGATATTCCTGTAGGAAGTAAAGATTCGACTAAACAATAATTGATACCTTCTCGATTCCAAAAGGTAACATTGTAAATTTGAAGAGATAAGCAATTCAGAAAACAAATGCCGACACATTTTGGGTGTAATTTGTTTCGTCATATGGTTCATTTAGATAGCAGGTTCATGAGGGGTGTATATAATATAATCATAACTGAAAAATAACTGATAACAATCCGGAATCTAATGTTGTAAAAATCGGCCTAGGCGGCGCCTAGGCGCTAGGCGGCCTTCTACTGTGTCAATATTGGCCTAGGCGGTGCCTAGACGCTAGTCGGGGCCTAGGCGGCCTAGTCGGGTCCTAGGCGGCTTAATCAGGATTTTTTTTGACTTTTTTTGACTTTTTTCTGGTAAAAGGAACCAATTTCATAATTATTTAGACATTGCTTAACACAAAATCCTTAATATATCTCTAAAACATCGAATCTAGCCACTTAACATCGAAATTCATCTCTAAACTTTGAACTCAGTGTTTAAGTTTGAACTTTGAAGTACTTAACTTAATATGTTTAAGTTTATTTTTTAAATTATTTGAAAGTATTATATAAAATTATTGATATTAATGTGTATATAATATATATTTGTAAAATTACATATAAATGTTCCAATCCGCCTAGCGCCGATTAATCCCGATTAATCCCTAGGCAGCACCCCGCCGCCCAACTAGCGGCCTAGAGACTACAACCATGCCGGAATCATAATCGATTTTACCGAAACCGAATTTAACCAACGGTTATGGTTAAGGTAAGCCTTTTTATTACCCATTCGGTTATAGTTAATTAGTTATGGTTAAGCCAAGTCATTAACCGAATCAATTGTTGTATAATTGGGTTTTTTTTTAATATTTTTATGTGTGTGTATGTTTTCAAGAACTTATGGTACACGTCAAGTATAGAAAATAAACCATAACATTTTATTTGATGAAAATATTATAGCCTTATAGATTACATGAGACTAAATATATCAATTAGATGTGTTAGAATTCACGTACTTTTTCTTTTTTGTTCACTCATTCTCAGTTACTCTATAGTCCACCAAGCTTTATTTAGATGTTCATCGTCAATATGTCCCTAATTCAAAAACTTATTTACAAGTTTTACTTAGTTTTTCAACAATTTTATTGTCAACCTAATTTAACCCCAATTTTATCGATTAATGGTTAATCGATCGATTTGTTATGGTTATGAATATGGATTTAGAATTGACCAAAATAGTGATTTTTGTTATGAAAATGACCAAAACCGCATCGAATCATGTTCGTCCCTAGTTTATCTACATTTTGGGCTTAATTCGTTTCATCCCCATATGGTTCTATACTTCTATATGTTAGTTTAGCTCGCAGGTTTATCGACATAGTAGGCTTATTTAGTAGTTATTTACGTTTTTTAGGAGATCGTTTCATTTATATTTTAAATCAATACATTATTAAACCAAGATCATATCATGTCACACGTACATAAGTGTAGCTCATATAATCACAAATATGTTTTCAACCTTGTGTATGGATTTTAGCACCTTTACTTGCCCCATGGTGCCATGGTGCACAATTTCTTTGCTAAAGGAACATTTTCTACCCATGGTGTTGAATTTAGTTGTGTATTATTTCATAACTTAAACTTAATTGCAACCCAGGGAAGTAAATCAATTCGCCTGTAACAATAGATCACATACCTCATGGCAAGTCTGGAAATTCCTAACTTATTAATGACACGATTAAACCTGTAAGCTAAAACATACACTACGTAATTTTATACTTTTTTAAAAATAAGTAAAATTAGAAAGCCAGACTCCATCATTTATCTTTGTTGTTACATAAAACATATAAAAGAATTATAAATATGAGATGTAAAATAATTAAACGGGATGTTTTCATATTTGATACTTGTAATAATCACGTTGTTTCTAACATGTTAGAGACAAGTAGTCCTGTTTAGCTAGCCCTATCTTAACAGGCGTGAGATGCACAATGTTCAGTAAGCCAGCCCTCTAATAGGTTGCAAAAGGTTATCTCATACCCGTTGGTTGTGATCAACTAATTGAGTACTATGATATATTACCCTTCTTGCACCTAATTAGGTTATGCAAACAATGTAGCCTAGGGCGTGAACCCCCCCCCCCCCCCCCCCTCTGACCAGCCCAGTTGGCACGGTCGCATCCCTTCCCCCATTATGCATCCACCAGGGAGTAATGGTCTTGTGTAGTCTTGCTCAAGAGCGTCAAGAACGGCTTGCCAATTTTTTCTCTAAACCAATAAAAAAAACACCCTATCGCCCTTCATCAAGCCCCCCTCTATTACATTTACACATATATCAAGCCCCCATCAAGCCTCTTGTGTGATGCCTATGTAACGCTTGCTTAACACCAATCAAGCATCATCAAGCCAGTCCATTACATAGCCTAAGAAGCAATTAGTGGAAGATAAATTCACACTCACTCTCCTCTAAAATGATCCTAAAACACAAAGATCAAACTATAAGTTAGTGGACTCATGGATGACACAAAACTCATACACGGACACTCATCTATCTTCAATTTCTTATATTCATCTCTCTTGAACACCAAGAACACACCCTTTCGCCACCACAACACTCAAGGTTGGGGCTAAGATGCTAAATTCTAAGTATGCATCATTTAAGATCACATCCAACCTTATTTTTAACATGGAGGGTTTCTAATTCACCAATCACCACTACCACAAAATAACATAAACTAATGATTTCTTAATATTAAATTCACCTTATATATTCTACTTCTTCATATACAAAAGACCCGTATATTTAGACTCCTTATAATCATGATTTGCCAGTTGCCACCTCTATCCAATTATACGGGTCATACAGTCCTATACGCTTAAAATATGGATCATATTGGATATGTTATACGGTTCATATATTAACCTACAGGGGTGTAACAATAATACCACCCTACATAAAATTTTGAGTTATAGTTTTTTAAAGCAGTGTATGACATTCATCAAAACACAAGGTTTCATTATCATATGACATTCATCACAATCCATCAAACCAAAAGAACCAACATCTTAATCATGGAAAACAATTTTCACACAATAAAAAAAAAATTAAAACTTTACCATCCTTTCGATTTTTGAAATGAGCTTCAACTAGAACAGTGCCCCATGATCGTCAAGCTCCCAAAATGCATCATTTAGTGATAATGTTGTAACAATGGTGATTACAGTATGCAGGAAGAAAAATCACATTTTACAAGTCAATATCCCTAATTCTGATTCAACAATCAAAACCCAAACAAGCAACAATATAAAAACACATAATCAAAAACCCTAATTCGTATTGAGTTACGTTCATTGAAGAGGCAATTTCAATAAACAACATCCAAACTGACAAAAATTAAGAAAAAACAGAAACGAGTTAAAGTAATTATGAATCAAAACCTGTAAGTAATTTGAAAATTATAACCCTAAATCATCTGTCACTACGATCCTCATCATCGGTGCCCGTCTTCGGTTTGCGATAATTTTGTTCATAGTGCTTGGCCATCACCAGACCCGTCTTGTAAAGCTTGTTGATGTTGGGGACGTTATAGTTCTGAGCAACGTAGATCCCGCAAGCTGCTCCTAACATGAACGAAAAGCTGCTTCTTATAATACCCATGGCGGATTTCGAATCGAGATTTCGAAATACAGAGGAAAATTGAAATGGGTCGGATCTATAAATTCATCTACTGATGAAGAAATTTGATTGATGATATGTATATATAGAGGAATTTTGAATGTATTTTATGGTGAACTTGGAGGAGGGTTCATTCAATGGCTTCTTCCCCAAGTCTGATTGTGATGGATGGACATTCATCGATTGGTTCGGGTCTTGTGATGCTGGAATCTGGGTTGCTCAAATCGTGTGAATGACAATTTCGTCCCTAAGCTTTGAAAACATGCATTTTTAGTCCTTTGATGTTTATGAAATATAAGCAAGGGATTAGCCTGGTCATTAAAAATCTACCTTTAAATATATGGTTGTTTGTTTGCATCTGAATGGTATTAAGAGATTACCCTTGAATGGTTCATAACCTCTTAACCATTCAGACTTAGGGTCACCTCTTAACCATTCAGAGGTTATGAACCATTACCAACTTCTTAACCATTCAGACTTAAGGATACTTTTTAACCATTCACATATTATAAACCATTAAGAGGTAGCCTCTGAATGAGATTAAGAGCCTACCAAACAGAGATAGTTTCTTAATGATTATTAAAAGATAACAAACAACCCGTGATGAAGTTTAAACGTTTTGAAAGGGGTGAAAATTTACGAGATTCATAATCCATGTTAGTTTTTCGAAGCGAGAGAGACAAAATCAATACTTAAAACAAAAAATAATCTTTCGATCAAAAAATTAATACTGCGAACAGGAAAAAAATGAGATGACCGGCCCTCCTCCTGCAAACAACCCTACGAAAGTAAGTTTTAAAATAGTGTCCTTTACGCGAAAATTTACCTTGTTTTTTTGTCTTTATAGACTAACATACGTTAAATATTTTTAATAATTTATGTCTATCTTTTTGGAGACTAAAACCATTAGTTAGATTTGGGGCCTAAAACCGCTAATTGTTTATACCACATGGGCTGGAATATTATAAGATTCTATTTTCGGTTCGAATAGTTAAAACATTAAACCCTAATTGGCAATAACCGTAATTTACTCTTTATTTTATAAAAATAATATGTTATTTATTATTATTTTTTTTAAATCTGCAGCTGTTTGTCTTTTTAAAATTTCGGTCGTTTTCAAAACTATTGGTAAATGGCATATCGAAATCTTTATATATATATATATATAGAGAGAGAGAGAGAAAGAGATAATAAGTTTATTGTACACAATGATAATTTAGTAAAAACAATAAAAAACGATCTGAACCTTTGATGTGCTATGATCAATGGTCATAAAAAAAACCGGTGACAAGATTATAATTAATATGTTGTTTAAAATGGAAATAAGGGCATAAAAGGAAAGTTCATCTTTGTTAATATCATGTTACATTTAAATCAGGATTTGTTATGATTTTCAAGGAACCAGACGGTTACATTTTTGCTATGTGTTAATATGTGCTATTAGTACATGTAAGCATATAACATCACATATGCATAAGCATATGTCTGTTAACAATCTTGTTTGTTTGCTTTGTTGTGTGCTAATGTGTGATATTAGTATATATTATCATATATCATCATATTTACATAATCATATGCATGTTAACAATCATGTTTGTCTGTTTTGCTATGTGATAATATATGTTATTTGTACATGTTAGAATTGTTGGTAACAGTTTAACAATCTTTCCTTAATTAAAGAATTGTTAAATCTGCATTATAACTTAAAGTGACTAAATTATCATTTTATTATAATTAAATATTAAACATTTTCCATACCAGTTGATCGAATTTAACGTACAATAAAAGTTGAAACAATTTTTTTTCATTAAGATTGCAATAGTCACTTTTTATGAGGGGAAAATATCATACAAATATAACCAACTTTCAGCTTTGTTCCACTTAGGTCACTCATACTTTTTTTGTTCCGATTAAGTCACTCATACTTTTTTTTGTTCCGATTAAGTCACTCATACTTTTTTTTTTGTTCCGATTAGGTCACTTTACTTTAAAATAGTGTTCTAATCGCAAACATTTTACTTACAATACGAGTGACCTAATTGAAACAAAATTAAAAGTAAAGTGACCTAATAGAAACAAAAAAAAAGTATGAGTGACTTAATCGGAACAAAAAAATATGAGTGATTTAATCGGAACAAAAAAAAAGTATAAGTAGCATAATTGAAACAATGCCGAAAGTTTGTTACATTTCTATAAAGTTGCCTCTATTATGAGACTTTAAATCTGTTGCTTGCCTATTATCATCGTTACAAATAAATTTACAATATATTAATATATTAATATACTATGTTAAAAGATGTGTATGACACATGTTAAACAAATAAAATTAAAAATTATTTATTTTAAATAACATATCATATAATTCCTAAAGATGCTTATAAAATATACAAAAAAAATACTTATAATATAATCATACTACTTATAAAATTAATAAAATAATTACTATTTAATAAAAGAAAAGGGAAGAAAAACTAAATATGTAAAAAGTGTTATATAAGTATTTAATACAAGAGAGACAAAAAAACTTAATTTTATATTCTCTAAGAACATGACTGTAATCCATATGGTTTTCAGTTTTCTATTTTATTATAATTATACTTGTATATAATAAAACAAAGTTTATAAAATGCTTTGGATAGTTGCATTCGTAAACACATATACATGAAGATATATAAATGAAATACAACTCATAAATATATTTATATGTACATTTTATTAACAAAAAAAATGAATAGAAGATTTAATTAATTGAAATTAATTATGTTTTATAAAATGTAAGGTTATAAATGTCATAAATAAATTGTATAAGTTTTTATAAATGGTTTAACTTAAAAAGTTAAACTACAAAAATTAACAAGTCAATCTTACAAATTTCGAGACCTAAACATAAACATGACCTAAAAAAATCTTTGGATTATAAATGAGAGAAATCCATAACTATAGGGATTACCAAATTTCATCTTCCTTTCTCCTTCTCATTCGGTATTTGGTTCATTCATCTTATACCAACTATCCATCTCTCAACAACTAAGACTTAGGTTGAATAAAAAACGTTGTAGACTTCGTGAACACACTTAAAACTCATATCCTTGCCATTTTATCATCCAACTTACATTATATACATATCCTAACATAGGACATTGTGTTTTGTAAGGCTTAGATGTAAAGGATAGCAAGTAAGAAGCTCTACAGATTGGATTCTTAGTTTTGACACAAGATAACTTTTGGGTGACTATTTAGCCAACATTTCCCCATCTTCGAACTAACATTTTGGACCACCCAAATCTTCTAGATATACTAGTATACTAATGATAAACTAACTTCAAACAGTGCATAAAACCGAGCCCAAACGAAGCAAGAATCACAAACAAAAGTCTGAGAACGTAACCATTGACTCACGCCAAGATCCAAAGTTTAAAATCAATTCTTGACACCATGAATGTTGTATTACTTTCTTCCATATGATAGCACTCTAAAAACGATGAACGTGGGCGAAAACGATGCGCAAAACGAAGTTATAACGAAGCTGGAATCGTGAAAACAAGTTTGATGTTTGTTGACGAGTGCAAGACACGAATTCTATAAAAAAATCATCTCACATCGCCCAAGAAACCAATATTTTTTCCTTTAAACACCTATAAATATCCTTGCTTGGTCCCTTATAGTTTGCAACTCTTAGTTGAGCATAAACAAGTAAAATAACCAAATTTTGGTGGTTCTTCAAATGCAACACTCATTGGGATGTTGAACGTAGTGGTTTTATTTTATGCTCTTAGTGAGGAGGTGTTGCGCTTCGAGATCGTATCGTCTGTAAAGTTTCTTTGAGGTAATTTTATTTTCTTTTTCTTGTTTTCATTATTCATTTATTTATTTATTTTCCTTGTCTAAGCAGTTGAGCTTAGGTTATTAGTTGTCAGCATTAGGCTCGTTTAGGTTGCTTTGTTTAGGGCCGCCTTTAAAGTTGATGTAGTCTTGTAGGGGCTCGTTAGGCCAACAAGTCCGCCATATGACGTCCGTTCATTTAGTTATGCTTAGCGTAATGTTTACTCTTTCTTGTTGCATTCGTTTGACTAGGTTGAACCACGTTTGTATTCGGATCGTATACTTGTTCATTTGAGCTGTTGTCTGGCCACATACGTTCAATCCTCAGGGCATCCAGTTTGATACAACTGTTGATCTTGATTCTTCTTCATTATACTAGTTTTCTTGAGCACCATTAATTTGAGTAATTCTACTCTCCCTTTTTACATCTTTATACTTTTGGGTGTTACATATGCTGGTATTCAAAATCCAAGTTATTCTAAATTCAAATTATATAGATGCAATGCCTTTAGTCTCTTTTGGTTTGATTCTTTGCTATGTGATACTACTTGCTTTGTGATTATGTGTTATTCTATGTTATTCGATACCGAGTAACGTAAGGTGTATTAGATACCACCTTCACTTTAACTTAGGTCAAATGTGTTAAAAGGGCAAAAAATACAATCATGGGCATGCTTGTGAAATACTTAGCTTTGTGCTTTGTATTGAAACGACTTTGAAGACGATATAAATTATTGCAGATTTGTAGATATACTAAGCTTTTTAGCTAAGTATTGATACGAGTTTGGAGACGAGATATTTTAAAAACTTAATTGCAAACTAGTAGGATATGCATGCTAGATTTTAAACTTTGTAGTCTAATTGAATTGCATCAATTTTCTATATATATTATATAAACTGTATGGGTTACTCACCAACTATGCAAATAGTTGACAAAATCTTTATTTTGCATATGTAACAGGTTAAGTGGATGCTTTTGCGAAGACATATGATAGGTTTCATGTTAGTAGATCTACTTTTTAATTTAAACAATGTTAGAATTATTCAAGTTATGTAATTTGGATCTTGAAAACTATGTAATGGATGTTTGTTCAATTTAATGTAAATTATATCTTGGTTGTTAAATTTTTAATATGGATGCTTTAACTATTGAAATTTACAACATAGCACCATGAGCTAATGAACAGTCGAGGTCACGCCCCTACGTGTTCCGCCGTCGATCGGGGTGTGATAATGACATTTATTTTATAAATTTTTATTTATTATAACTGATACAAGTATATGAACTAAGTCATTCGCTACCATAATAGAAGTCTTCTTTTGATGACATATACATTAAAAAAAAAGTTAAATCAAATGATCAATCACATACTTTTCATCAACTATATTTTTCTAACATTATCATAAGTATTTTTGCATTGTTCGTTATTTTGCTATAATATTTGATATGTTGTGTCATTTGATTTTGAAGTTAAGTGTTTGAGATTAGACCATGTGTAGTGGTCACCTCACTAAATTTCCACCCCGTTGATTTTGAAGTTAAGTGTTTGGTGGGGTTAGCGGGAACACCTCTCCCTCCCGTGTCGGTGGCCATTTTGGGGTTTGAGCGGCGTCCGCTCCATGTTTCTCTTCCGTTTTTTCCATTGGTGGATTAAACACACTTGAAACCCACTGTGGGGTTTTTCAGTGGGGTGATGTGACGCAGTGAGGATTGTTTTTCAGTTCGATGACCACCATAGGTTTTAATGTTTTTCAGTGTGGTGAATGACGTGACAGAATATTTCAATGGGAAATGATTTCAGTAGGGAATAATTTTAGTAGGGTGATCACTACACATGACCTAATGATCACCACACTGAAAAACGTCCTCACTATGCCACATCATCACCACTATATAATTTTATTTATTATTATTTATTATTTTTAGTTGTAAATTAATAAGAAAAATAAATAATAAAATAAAAACCTTAACATTACATTAAACGAGTCACGTAAAAATAAAAATAAAAACTTTACATTGCTAACTTAATAAAAAAACAAATTAATAATATTTGTCGAATATTTTCGATCTTAATTTTCTCATAATCGACCGTTCTTGGCCATTGAGCTCTCCGAGAGGCATCCTCCCCATCGCTTTGAGGTCGGCTTGGAGAAGCTTCTCCTCGTGATTTTTTTTCACCCTGTGCTTTGTTTTTTGAAACTTCGTAAACTCCTTAAGTTAAAGGGTGAGTTCGTTGATTGTCGGGATAGAGAAGGCCGTTTGACGACTCAAAAACGAAGCCCGTTTTGTCATATCTCGTCTAAGCGGTCTAACAGGTTCCGGGATTCAAATTCATTATCTTCCTCGAGGTTAACCACTAAACCACATCATTTTTGCGCTCATATCCTTCCATTTAAAATTTAGTTGATGATATGTGCGGTATTCTTGATCGGTATATTCCATCATCTCGTGCCAACTACCGGTTAATTTTTTCCAAAAGTTTTCACGCTTTTGCGAATACCTTTGGTTTTGTTTTCGGAATGATCGATGTAACATCTTTCTCGTGCGGTTTCTTCGTCATGAGTCCATG
The DNA here is from genome assembly GCA_009363875.1 of Mikania micrantha. Classification (NCBI taxonomy): domain Eukaryota; kingdom Viridiplantae; phylum Streptophyta; class Magnoliopsida; order Asterales; family Asteraceae; genus Mikania; species Mikania micrantha. Next base: position 47,309,552 of record CM018687.1, on the reverse strand, counting down.
TAACATCTGTGCCGGAATCGTTACCGGAACAGTAAACTGTACAGTAATAACTGTACAGTAACTCAAGTACACATTTCGGGAAACTATGCTATGCAATTGATACATTTCTGATTTACATGAAACTATTAAACGATTGTCTGAATCTGACTTAAACCTTAGGGTTTAACAGTCATAAACATGTCAGACAACACAGTGTTGAAACATAGATACTTGATGTGATACTACTTTGTATAAATGTATGTGAGGTTAAACAAAACAAAAACCTTAACAATTATTGTTCTGGAATGCTAAACCGACGAGTTATTCGTATAGGTGATGATCTGTACGAATGATTTTGCTAGTTTAACGTTCTGAAATAATGACTTAACAGTAGAAAACAAGAATCAGAAAGCCAAACCATCAACGTGTTCGTTAGAATGACGATTCGAACGAATACGCGCGATGGCGACGCGATCTGATGAAACGATAACGAAAACGAATAACGACACGAACGATCATAAATTTAAAGAAATATTATATTTCTTATTTTACAATTTTGAAACTCATCAAAAGATAATTTAAATCTAACTATTTTATTAAATCGCGAAGAAAATTTACGAAACGCTAAAACTAATGAAACGCGTAAAAATAATTAAGTTCGACAAATAAATTATTACAACGATAATTAAAATAATTTTTAGAAATAAATAACCTTTAATTTGTTAAAATAAACTCTTTTTATTTCATTTACGAAAAATGCGTGTAATTTTCCGGTTACGCGACGAAATTGCGAACCGAGCAACCGAAACGAACCCGAACACCCCATGTGATATAAAAACCCTAAGTGAGTCTTATTTTCTCATTTTTATCATCTTCATCCCCTCTCTCTCTAAATTTCCGGCTACACACACACACCACCATTGTTGAACTTCCAAGCTTCATAACTTGCTCATTTCTCAACCAATTTCGATGATTCTTGCGCCCACGCGAAGCCCTTGATGAGCTCTACATGAAAGTACAACGGATCTAGAGAGTTACCCAACTGAACCGAAGGTATGAGCAAAAGAAAAACACTGAAAATAGGGTTTTTGTCTCATGAATCGACCTAGCCTCCCAACCGGTTAGACACCCATGTTATCCTCGACCTTGGACCATCATATCAACTTCACAGGGTTCGTACAAGCATGAGGGAAGCCTAGCACGATCCACAACCCCACTGGTTCGAGGTTGATGAGGGAAGCTTCACAGGTTCGGGAGGGTGCTGCTGGGTGGGGAACCTTTCACCCTAAACGAACCTTCGGCTGCATACACCAAACCAGGAACGAGCCTTGGGGCTACGAACCCAGCATCTTAGCCGAACCATCTGTGGTCAACGAACCCTCAGTTCAGAAAGATCCTACTGCCGAATCTTATGGTCATGCACGAACCTTATTAAGACTGCCGAACCATGGAGCTACTCCCGAAACCTCAAGTGCCGAATCCTTCTGCGAACCTGTCATCACTCACAGCCACCGAACCTTCATGACTACACTACAGCCGAACCATGCATCTCCGGCGAACCTTACACCCCGGCGAACCCTCTAAGGACCCACGAACCAATATGTTTGAAACCCTTAGCCGAACCTAGCTCAAAGAATCCAAGGGTTCGCTGCCTTTTTTTTTGTTAAACAGATCAACCTCATGTGATCCAACATAGAAAAGTCGGTCAGCAACAGCCCAACAATTCATTTAATTGGCCCACGATGCTTGTGTAGTTTGGCCCAACAGTTGGTATAATCTAGCCCAAGGAGTCTTAAGAGGCCCAGCAATAAACAGGCCCAACAACCATTTGTATTCGGTCCAAGGGATTAGATTAGCCCAACTGACATTGGCCCAGCAACACCATTTTGTTCAGTCCACGTTAGTTTGGCCTAATAATTTTGTGAAATAAGCTCAAGATCAACCAACTAGCCAACAGCCTTTTAGTCGGCCCACCCCCATATGAATAATCGGTTCAAGGACTCAACAATTGGTCCAATAGGTTATCCGGCCCAACGAGTTCTAAACAAATGATAAACACGTGATTGAAAGTTGAGAACAGTCATAAACAAATGCAAGAATTATCACCTAGGTTTAAGTGATGTTAACAACTTGCGATACAAAGGATGAAAATCCTTAAACATATTATTTAGAAAACCTTAATGTATAAATTAAATATGGAGTGAAAGAAATTCAAACAATCCAAGAGATTTAAACAATATTATTTAGTTTATGGAATCCCGGGCCGGATAACAAACAAGACTTGCAGGTGCTAGTCAAATTTAGGACTAACACATACACGCACTACAAACTCTTATAAACTCATGCTTATAAAATACAACATCATGAAATCAATACAGGATTGTGAACATTACAACATAACAAGAGCAAACAAAGAGCGCACGCATTCTTATTCTACATAGTCAACTACTTCGGACATAAGGTGAGTTCATTGTCCCCTTTCAAACTTATTTGTTTTACCTCGGGACTGAGAAGCATGTTAAACATTTTTATTGAAATGTTATTTAATGCTTTAAATATAAACATGATCACTTATGATTGAAACCTTTACTTTAGGTTTGATGCTTAAAACCAATTGTTGGTTACTTGATACAATTACATGAGACTAAATGCTATTACCTGAGACTTAATTCTAATATATGAGACTTGATGCGTATGCTACCACAATATGCTTAAACTTGGTGATTGATGCTTATGTTGCAAACTAGAAGCTCAATTTATACACTTAATGCTTAAATTAAGTGCTTAATGCTTATGCTATAAACTACATTCTTAAACTATATCCATAAAGCTTATGTTATAAACTATATTCTTAAACTACACACTCGATACTTATGCTATAAGCTATAATCTTAAACTATACTTGTAATGCTTATGCTATAAACTATATTCATAAACTATATGCTTAATCCTATATACTAATGCTAAGTGCTAATGCAATAATGCAAATACCATATGCTTATCATGCTTAAATGCTCGAAATGCTTGAAGTGCTCATAATGCTATAAACATTGAATGCTATAAACTTATTATGCAAAAGCAACGGTTTGGCCTCTCAGTGCTTGCCTCTCCGGTTGCTAAACTTAAAAGCTATAAACTTGTTATGCAAAAGCAACGGTTTGGCCTCTCAGTGCTTGCCTCTCCGGTTGCTAAACTTAAAAGCTATAAACTTGATAAGCTAAAACAACGGTTTGGCCTCTCAGTGCTTGCCTCTCCGGTTGTTAAACATTGGATGCTATAAACTATTGACTATGGAAGAACAATAGTTGGTCTCTCAGTGCTTGCCTTCATGTGTTCTTCCTAGTCGGGACTTGAAGAACAATAGTTGGTCTCTCAGTGCTTGCCTTCATGTGTTCTTCACAGTCAGGACTAGAAGGCACCTATTATGGTCTCTCAGTGCTTGCCATAGGGTGACCTTTATAGTCGAGACTTGAGGGGTAGACTTATGGCCTCTCAGTGCTTGCCATACAGTGATTCCTCAATGTTCACTCATGCTATAAACTTAATCATAATGCTAAAGCTATAATCGAAATGGAGGGTAGGTAAGACGCTTAATTATCATTAACAGCAATGTCCTATGCGATTTAGTATGTGGTGGGATGTTGGCTAGGGCTTGTTCCCTTACATATGCCCTATATATAAGCATACCGAGTGGGATGATACAGGTGGTGTTAATGAGATTAAGGTTGTTACCTTGGGGATGTATGAATGCTTTTGGGTCAACATCATAAACTTTTAAACATGATGCCTGTTAAACTTATTGAAGCTATTACATAAGAATGCTATAGACTTGTAAACTTTGAAAACAGTAAACTAAAGCTATGATGAAGGATGAATTGATTGGTAGGTAAAATGCTTAATTATTATTAACAACAGTGTCATATCCGGGTTAGTATGTGGTGGGATGTTGGCTAGGGCTTGTTCCCTTACATATGCCCTATATATAAGTATACCGGCTTGGATATTACATGTGGAGTTAATGAGGTTAAGGTTTTACCGAAGGAGGTTTGTGAAACTATTTTGAACTTATAAACTTTATGAACTCACCAACCGTTGTGTTGACTTGATCTTTTACATGCTTTCTCAGGTAATGCACAGGAGTAAGCTTAAGCTTTTGGATTGCATACTAGGATGCCAGATAGCAGACCTAGTAGACTTTTGGAGAAGCACATATTATGCTATGGATGCGATACACCTTTGATATCTTGTACAGATACAAGATATAAACATTATTCTTTTGGTTAGGTTTACTTAGTTAAATTGCAGAACATTGCTATTGTAATTTAACTTTGTAATCCTATATATCATTTGATTGTGCTTTAGATATTCTTAAACGTTGATGCTATGTAGACAATCTGATCATCATGATTATCACCCTCGATATCACGCCCCGGGAACCTTCCGCCCGGAGGGGACTCCGATCCAACCCCGCCGGCTCGGGGTGTGACAGATTGGTATCAGAGCTCAAGGTTATAGAGAATAATAGGTCATTACATAAATGGTTTGGCCTAGACTATAACTTAGGGACCCACATGTAGAGAACTTAAGACTTAAGCTTGCATTATGTTTTCTGCATTCGATCACTGCACTAACCAAATTCCTTTGGTTATGATCAGAATGCCGCCTAGAAAACAACCGACTCCGGTGCCTACTACACAGACTTCTGCCCCACACTCTTCGACACCTTCACCTGCGGATTCACCACCGCCACCTCCTCCTCCTCCGCCTCCTCCACACTCTCCACCACCAGGCTCAAGCAATGTTCAGCTAATTGATCCTGCTACTATCGCCTTGGCGACATTACTGAGCACTCAACTGACTAGTCAATTGAAGGATGTCATCCCAGAGATGATTAATAGGATTCAAAGTCATGGCAACAGCTCGGGCCATACCACAGGGGAAGCTAGTGGAAACACTAGCCACACCTCAGACTGCTCCTACAAGTCCTTTGTAGGATGTAAACCACCTAGTTTTACTGGAGTCGAGGGAGCTGTCGGACTAATCCAATGGCTCGAGAAAATGGAGAACACTTTGGACATAAGTAGTTGTCCGGAGCATCACAAAGTGCGCTATGCAGCTGGATCTTTCAGCAAGCGAGCTTTGACATGGTGGAACGCACAAATCAGAGCCCGAGGAAGGGATGAGGCAATGACAATGCCCTGGACGGAGTTCAAACTTCTTCTGAGGAACGAATTCTGTCCGAAACATGAACTACAGCAGTTAGAGATTGAGCTCTCGAACCACGTGATGAAGGGAGCCAACCATATGACTTTCACCACACGCTACCATGAGTTAGTAGCCTTGGTGCCAGAGATGGTGCCAACTTTGGAAAAGCTGATTGACAGATATGTTGCTGGTTTACCCTCCTGCATACAGAGTATTGTGCTGGCTGCAAATCCTGCTACTTTGGAGTCAGCCATTGCTCTTTCAGCTAAACTTACTGGAGTAATGGTGAAGTCTGGAGTTCTGAAAGATGACACAGGGAAATCCAAGGAAGCAGCAACAAAGAAGCCTGAACAACATCAAAGGAAGAAGCAAAAGGTCATCGGAAACTATGCAGTGGCCACACCTCTGAGACAAGCCCCTGCAGTACCTGCTAACACTGCACCCAAAAACTATGTGGGAATGCACCCTCAGTGCATACACTGCAGATTTCATCATCCTACTACGGTGCCATGCAGGCAATGCAACAACTGTGGCCGACTAGGTCACCGGACTCAACAATGCCGTGCTCCAGTCACACAAGCTACAAACAATGCCGCAGTAGCAATTCCTCCACCACAAAATACTGGCAATCATAACAATAACAATCGAGGATGCTATAACTGCGGGGAATTAGGTCACTTCTCCAGAGACTGCCCGAAAAGAGTACAACCAGGAGCACAAGTACCTCGTGGGAGGGCATTCATGATTGGAGCCGCTGCAGCACGCCAAGACCCGGAGACGGGTACTGGTATGTAGTATCTCCTCACTCGTAAGACTTCACTTTATGTTGATACTAGTAAGAATAAGAAATTATCTTATTCCTATTAGTACGATCACATGAGTATTCCACGGAACCTAGAAATTCGTTTATTTCAATAGAGACGAAGAAAGAATCCTTGGTTAATGCACTTAACATACATAGGAAACCATAGCTAACACTAAAGTTGGGTAACAGCTGATGCTCATAGCATTGGTTGGTTTAAACAATGAAGTGTTAGAGTTACACAAGGAATAAGCAAGCCGTAACCATAAGACAACTATAAGCAATAAGACTAGCAAAACTTTAAGGCTATATGAAGGAAATTCCAAACGCAACCTAGAGTTTAATCTGGGAGTGTAAGGATATCACATTGACCAAAGTTTTCTCATTGTTATAGAAAGAGTAGTACCCGATAGTAATTTTAAATTTCGGGACGAAATTTCTTTAACAAGGGGAGACTGTAACATCTGTGCCGGAATCGTTACCGGAACAGTAAACTGTACAGTAATAACTGTACAGTAACTCAAGTACACATTTCGGGAAACTATGCTATGCAATTGATACATTTCTGATTTACATGAAACTATTAAACGATTGTCTGAATCTGACTTAAACCTTAGGGTTTAACAGTCAGAAACATGTCAGACAACACAGTGTTGAAACATAGATACTTGATGTGATACTACTTTGTATAAACGTGTGTGAGGTTAAACAAAACAAAAACCTTAACAATTATTGTTCCGGAATGCTAAACCGACGAGTTATTCGTATAGGTGACGATCTGTACGAATGATTTTGCTAGTTTAACGTTCTGAAATAATGACTTAACAGTAGAAAACAAGAATCAGAAAGCCAAACCATCAACGTGTTCGTTAGAATGACGATTCGAACGAATACGCGCGATGGCGACGCGATCTGATGAAACGATAACGAAAACGAATAACGACACGAACGATCATAAATTTAAAGAAATATTATATTTCTTATTTTACAATTTTGAAACTCATCAAAAGATAATTTAAATCTAACTATTTTATTAAATCGCGAAGAAAATTTACGAAACGCTAAAACTAATGAAACGCGTAAAAATAATTAAGTTCGACAAATAAATTATTACAACGATAATTAAAATAATTTTTAGAAATAAATAACCTTTAATTTGTTAAAATAAACTCTTTTTATTTCATTTACGAAAAATGCGTGTAATTTTCCGGTTACGCGACGAAATTGCGAACCGAGCAACCGAAACGAACCCGAACACCCCATGTGATATAAAAACCCTAAGTGAGTCTTATTTTCTCATTTTTATCATCTTCATCCCCTCTCTCTCTAAATTTCCGGCTACACACACACACCACCATTGTTGAACTTCCAAGCTTCATAACTTGCTCATTTCTCAACCAATTTCGATGATTCTTGCGCCCACGCGAAGCCCTTGATGAGCTCTACATGAAAGTACAACGGATCTAGAGAGTTACCCAACTGAACCGAAGGTATGAGCAAAAGAAAAACACTGAAAATAGGGTTTTTGTCTCATGAATCGACCTAGCCTCCCAACCGGTTAGACACCCATGTTATCCTCGACCTTGGACCATCATATCAACTTCACAGGGTTCGTACAAGCATGAGGGAAGCCTAGCACGATCCACAACCCCACTGGTTCGAGGTTGATGAGGGAAGCTTCACAGGTTCGGGAGGGTGCTGCTGGGTGGGGAACCTTTCACCCTAAACGAACCTTCGGCTGCATACACCAAACCAGGAACGAGCCTTGGGGCTACGAACCCAGCATCTTAGCCGAACCATCTGTGGTCAACGAACCCTCAGTTCAGAAAGATCCTACTGCCGAATCTTATGGTCATGCACGAACCTTATTAAGACTGCCGAACCATGGAGCTACTCCCGAAACCTCAAGTGCCGAATCCTTCTGCGAACCTGTCATCACTCACAGCCACCGAACCTTCATGACTACACTACAGCCGAACCATGCATCTCCGGCGAACCTTACACCCCGGCGAACCCTCTAAGGACCCACGAACCAATATGTTTGAAACCCTTAGCCGAACCTAGCTCAAAGAATCCAAGGGTTCGCTGCCTTTTTTTTTGTTAAACAGATCAACCTCATGTGATCCAACATAGAAAAGTCGGTCAGCAACAGCCCAACAATTCATTTAATTGGCCCACGATGCTTGTGTAGTTTGGCCCAACAGTTGGTATAATCTAGCCCAAGGAGTCTTAAGAGGCCCAGCAATAAACAGGCCCAACAACCATTTGTATTCGGTCCAAGGGATTAGATTAGCCCAACTGACATTGGCCCAGCAACACCATTTTGTTCAGTCCACGTTAGTTTGGCCTAATAATTTTGTGAAATAAGCTCAAGATCAACCAACTAGCCAACAGCCTTTTAGTCGGCCCACCCCCATATGAATAATCGGTTCAAGGACTCAACAATTGGTCCAATAGGTTATCCGGCCCAACGAGTTCTAAACAAATGATAAACACGTGATTGAAAGTTGAGAACAGTCATAAACAAATGCAAGAATTATCACCTAGGTTTAAGTGATGTTAACAACTTGCGATACAAAGGATGAAAATCCTTAAACATATTATTTAGAAAACCTTAATGTATAAATTAAATATGGAGTGAAAGAAATTCAAACAATCCAAGAGATTTAAACAATATTATTTAGTTTATGGAATCCCGGGCCGGATAACAAACAAGACTTGCAGGTGCTAGTCAAATTTAGGACTAACACATACACGCACTACAAACTCTTATAAACTCATGCTTATAAAATACAACATCATGAAATCAATACAGGATTGTGAACATTACAACATAACAAGAGCAAACAAAGAGCGCACGCATTCTTATTCTACATAGTCAACTACTTCGGACATAAGGTGAGTTCATTGTCCCCTTTCAAACTTATTTGTTTTACCTCGGGACTGAGAAGCATGTTAAACATTTTTATTGAAATGTTATTTAATGCTTTAAATATAAACATGATCACTTATGATTGAAACCTTTACTTTAGGTTTGATGCTTAAAACCAATTGTTGGTTACTTGATACAATTACATGAGACTAAATGCTATTACCTGAGACTTAATTCTAATATATGAGACTTGATGCGTATGCTACCACAATATGCTTAAACTTGGTGATTGATGCTTATGTTGCAAACTAGAAGCTCAATTTATACACTTAATGCTTAAATTAAGTGCTTAATGCTTATGCTATAAACTACATTCTTAAACTATATCCATAAAGCTTATGTTATAAACTATATTCTTAAACTACACACTCGATACTTATGCTATAAGCTATAATCTTAAACTATACTTGTAATGCTTATGCTATAAACTATATTCATAAACTATATGCTTAATCCTATATACTAATGCTAAGTGCTAATGCAATAATGCAAATACCATATGCTTATCATGCTTAAATGCTCGAAATGCTTGAAGTGCTCATAATGCTATAAACATTGAATGCTATAAACTTATTATGCAAAAGCAACGGTTTGGCCTCTCAGTGCTTGCCTCTCCGGTTGCTAAACTTAAAAGCTATAAACTTGTTATGCAAAAGCAACGGTTTGGCCTCTCAGTGCTTGCCTCTCCGGTTGCTAAACTTAAAAGCTATAAACTTGATAAGCTAAAACAACGGTTTGGCCTCTCAGTGCTTGCCTCTCCGGTTGTTAAACATTGGATGCTATAAACTATTGACTATGGAAGAACAATAGTTGGTCTCTCAGTGCTTGCCTTCATGTGTTCTTCCTAGTCGGGACTTGAAGAACAATAGTTGGTCTCTCAGTGCTTGCCTTCATGTGTTCTTCACAGTCAGGACTAGAAGGCACCTATTATGGTCTCTCAGTGCTTGCCATAGGGTGACCTTTATAGTCGAGACTTGAGGGGTAGACTTATGGCCTCTCAGTGCTTGCCATACAGTGATTCCTCAATGTTCACTCATGCTATAAACTTAATCATAATGCTAAAGCTATAATCGAAATGGAGGGTAGGTAAGACGCTTAATTATCATTAACAGCAATGTCCTATGCGATTTAGTATGTGGTGGGATGTTGGCTAGGGCTTGTTCCCTTACATATGCCCTATATATAAGCATACCGAGTGGGATGATACAGGTGGTGTTAATGAGATTAAGGTTGTTACCTTGGGGATGTATGAATGCTTTTGGGTCAACATCATAAACTTTTAAACATGATGCCTGTTAAACTTATTGAAGCTATTACATAAGAATGCTATAGACTTGTAAACTTTGAAAACAGTAAACTAAAGCTATGATGAAGGATGAATTGATTGGTAGGTAAAATGCTTAATTATTATTAACAACAGTGTCATATCCGGGTTAGTATGTGGTGGGATGTTGGCTAGGGCTTGTTCCCTTACATATGCCCTATATATAAGTATACCGGCTTGGATATTACATGTGGAGTTAATGAGGTTAAGGTTTTACCGAAGGAGGTTTGTGAAACTATTTTGAACTTATAAACTTTATGAACTCACCAACCGTTGTGTTGACTTGATCTTTTACATGCTTTCTCAGGTAATGCACAGGAGTAAGCTTAAGCTTTTGGATTGCATACTAGGATGCCAGATAGCAGACCTAGTAGACTTTTGGAGAAGCACATATTATGCTATGGATGCGATACACCTTTGATATCTTGTACAGATACAAGATATAAACATTATTCTTTTGGTTAGGTTTACTTAGTTAAATTGCAGAACATTGCTATTGTAATTTAACTTTGTAATCCTATATATCATTTGATTGTGCTTTAGATATTCTTAAACGTTGATGCTATGTAGACAATCTGATCATCATGATTATCACCCTCGATATCACGCCCCGGGAACCTTCCGCCCGGAGGGGACTCCGATCCAACCCCGCCGGCTCGGGGTGTGACAGTCCACGGTTTCGGAGTCATTTGACTGCTACTCAGTCCGCCCACGTCAGTCTTTTTCGCTCGCTTTCCTTTTTTTCTTTTTTTTTTTTGGGATTCTTGTGTCTTGAGCACGCCATCGGTAAACACAAAATCCGGTTCATGTCGGGATTGAGGTGCGATTTGATGAAAACCCGGTTGCGTGAATGATGAAAACCCGGGTTGAAAGCCCTGTTGCGTGAAGGATGAATACCCGATTTGAGAGTTTGGTTGTTGCCATTAAGGGTTCGGATTTTGTTGCATTTGTTGCATTTGAAACAAAAACCTTCGGATGATTTCTCGAACGTTCAACAAGTTGAAATCATGGTTGTTTGAGTTTGGGTTCCTCTTTGAAATGAGAGGGTTTAGAGATGATTTTTAAGAGTAAAAAAGTGTTGTTTTTAAAGTGTGATTTTTTTTGTAAAATGTGAAAAAAATTATATAGGAAATAAAAATAATTTTTTTTGGAAATGAACCGTTGAAAAACGGTAATATTTTGAAAAAAAAAATGCAAAATAGAGAAAGGAGGGACTCGGAGCAGGGGCCGCTTGTAGCTTGTGTAGGAGCTTGCCGAGGTTGGGGCAGTGTGCCCACCTGGGCCCACCGAAAGATGAACTCCCGCTAGGCATCGGGAGGAATATCTATCTATACTAATAAATAAAGGTTTTATAAGGGCACATGTCATGTTCCTATAGCACCTCATCTTTAATTTCCCGAATCTTTCTCATATTAAATGCATCTAATATTAAAAAATAATATTAAATATTAAATATAATTTTTATATATTTTTAAATTAAAAAATATTTTAATACATTAAAAATATATTATATTAAAAAAACTTTTTACAAAAACCAATTTATTATAAAGTATAAAATTTATATAACAATTTTTTTAAAATAAAATGTTTAAACAAACAAAATTTTGAAGAAATTATTATTTAAATAAATAATAATAGTATTTTATTAATTAAATTATAAGATTATATGAAATTTTGATAATATATTATATTAAAAAAACGTTTTATATTATCTAAATTTTCATTAGTGGCTATTTATTATATTTTTTTATTCAACCCGTGTAATACACGTGATACTAACCTAGTTAAACATTATATAAGGCAATTTGGTTTTTTCGATTTAATGGAATTCAAAATTTGGTAACCAAAAACCAAATTGAAAGCCAAAATTTTAAGTTGGTTTCAGTTTGAATTCAAAATAAAACCCAATTTGCTATATGGTATAGCTTTAATAAATTTAGTTCGACCTTTAAGTGATTTTTAGTAACTTTTTTTTTAATGATGTACCCATCCATCTTTAATGTGAACGAGTCGATTTGTGCGTTAACTCTTCTAATCTAGAGTTTTACTAGGTTAAATTTTTTATTTGTAAAGTTTCAGTTAATTTGACTAATTTCCATTACTCTACTAATAATATTTATTACTCCAAAAAACTCGTTTATTATACAAATTAAATAAATAAAAATTTTCAATAATTCGTATTCAGTTAATTAAAAATATAATAATTATTTATAATGAAATTTATTTAAATATCTAAAATATATTGTTATTTAATTAATAAAAAGAGATGATGAAATAAAAAGACATCAGACAATACCATGTATTTTTTATTTAAAATTAGAGGTATAAATAAAAAACAAAGTTTAGAAAACACCACATAGTAACACGTGTTTTTTCTCGTGCATTATTTCTTATAGTAAATTGTTATTATAATTTTTGAATAATTGTACTATATATTAGTTAATTATTTTTATTATTCATTCTTATATAATTATTAATATATATATATTTATTACATAAAATAAAAACTACTTAGGATAATAGTCTTCTTTAGACGTACGAGGATACATGTAACTCGAGGTTGATTACTAAGCAAACTTTAATAAAAGTTTAAGTTTGAATCCAAGACCATCTAAAATTGATTTGATTCCAACTTTTATGAATATATCTCAGGGTAAGGATCAAATAAAAAGTCTTTTTTGCCTAAGAAGGCTAAGAAGGATTTTTAAAAACTTTAAAACCGACCCAAACGAACTCCGATTGAACTCATTTCGATGGCATTGGAACCGTCTCATCGAACCCTACAATATTAGATTTTAAGTTTTCGTTTTAACATCTAGATTTAGATTTTAGGTTTTAGGGCTTGGTTTTAGCTTTTAAGTTGTATCTTTATGTTAAAGATTTGTTTTAAAGTTTTGGTTTTAGTATTAGGGTTTATTGTTTATGATTTAGGGTTTGGGTTTTAGGGTTCAACAAGCCGGTTCCAATGACGCAAAAATGAGTTCAATCGGGGTTTCTTTGAGTCGGTTTTCGAGTTTTTAAAATCCTTCTTAGCCTTCTTAGGCAAAATAGACTTTTTAGGGGAACCTTCCCCTATATCTCAAGTAAAAACTCAAAACTATTTAATCTGCTTTGTTTTGTCCCTAGTAAAATTGAATCTTTTCGTTAAAGTCTAGACTTGTAACTAAAAAACTGATATAGTTTCTGTATGTAAATAGTATTTTACTATTATTTTCTAAGTTTTTTAAATTATATATATAATCTCAAATTTTAAATATTTATAACTCATATATTTTTAAGTCCTTAAATTAACCTAACATACTTAAATAAATTATCTTAGTATAAGGACTATATGTATTAAAAATGTATAAAGTTTAAGACCATAATTTATGAAATTTAGAGACTAAGGCAGTGTTTTATTTTTTTAAAACCTCTTCCTGGACTCTTATATCTACGCCGTGAAGACAATGAGTAGAGGTTGGGGTCTGCATCTTGTTTGTTTTTTCGAAGACAATTCATTCAAAAACATATGTCCATCCTATTTTTGGTGTAGACATGGATCAAGCACTTCACACATTTTCCCACCTCTTCTCACCCTAGGTTAAAACTTTTTTTTCTCCTCATTTGCTCTTTCCGTTCGGCAACTCCTCAACCAACCCTCATCAACCGTTGATGCCATCCACAGCCGTTGTTGTTCAAGCTCTCCCATCCACCGCGGTCACCAATCGACCTCTCCCCTCCACCACCCTTCAACCCCAATGCAATACAATTCGCACCTCCACAGCCGTAGCCGATTGAACTCTCCCATCCACCGATGTCGCCGTCACCGGTGAGTTTGTTTCCTGATTTGTTCTTCCCATTTTTTTTAATTTTGATCTTTAATATTGTTTATGCATGTTGAATTTGTTCTTCCTAGATAAGCAATCTATAGTCCTGCAATTTGTTCTCAATTTGTTTATGCATGTTGAATTTTGATCAATGTTTTGAAAACCGGATCGGACCGGCCGGTCGAACCGGCAACGGGTGGGTGAACCGGTCCGCTTATGGGTTCTGGGCCGTTTTGGGCGAACCGGCGGTTGAATCGTTTTTTCTTTCTATTTTTTAATTTTTTTTTGGTTTTATATATGTACAACAATCAACAACAACAACCTTACACAGTATATTCCCACTTTTCAGTAGGGACTGGGAGGGAATGATACATACAAACCTTAAACCTATCACAATTGGGATAAAAAGGCTGCTCCGAAAGAGTCTCCGGCTCAAAGTTATCGTTTGAAGTTGATCATCCCAATGATTTTAACGTTATTTTCACAAATAACTAAAATAACGTTAAAATTAATACACTTTTACATTGGTCAAAATGAGTAAATAAAACATGTTGGAGATATCAACAAACAGATTGTCTTTTTTTAGCAGATCACATATGTTTAATTTAACTCTTCTGCTACAGAAGTATACAGATATGGTCCGTAGGCTACAGATATTTAACTCTGAAAAACCAAACACTGTCTAAGAATAAAATATTAACAAAACATGTAAACAAAATTTACATCTTGGTAATTACTATAAAAAAACTTTTAAAAAAAGTATTACGTTCAAATACAAGCAATAGAGAAATATTAGATGTTAGTTTAGAAGTAATATAACATATGTGTTAAAAAAATTACTTTAAAATAATTAAATTAAATGATCAAAAAAAAAAGGCCTTGGGTGCCTAGAGTGAATTTTTTATTTGAACAGCCTGGTGGCTAGAGTAATTAACCCTTGAATCCATAAGTAACACTGTAGCAGAAAACAAGAAGGGACACCATAGGACTCCTGCAGCCAGGCTGCAACAGGATAGAAACAGGGACAAGTGAAAGACCAAGGCCTCACCTCACCTACACTTTCCCTCAATTTCTAGAGAGAGAAACACCCAAGAGAGAGAGAGATTCATTTTGAAGCTCAAGCAGAAAGATGAAGATCAAATAGTGATATGAAGATAAAAGGTTTGTGTCACCAATTGGGTCTCTGATTATCATTTCCATCACTTGAAATCTGAAGCAAATAGCAAACCCCAGTAAAAAGCTCTCATCTTTTTGCCAGAAAGGCAAAGTTTTCTTGAAATTTGTTCTTATTTTGCTAATTTCAATTTTTTTTTTCGTGGTGTTTGTTGGGTTTTTCTTTATGAGCTTTAAATCTGTAAGGAATTTTCATTTTTGGAGTAAAAAAATCATGAATCTTGCAGTTTTTCTCATTTTTATACTGTTAATTTCTTGATTTTGGCGGTTTTTTTGTATTGCTAAGATTTTGTTCCACTGAAGCTCATTTTGAACTCATTTCAAAGCTCCAAATCTCACAAACCCCCAAAACAATTTTTTAATTTTTTAAACTAAAAGTAATCAAGATTTCTTGAAAGCTGTTCTTGTTCATACACACACATATGCACACACAATATATATGCACACACATTTACATGAAACTCAGTATGAATCATCTTAAACACATCAACATCTGTATCTTTCTGCTAAAATTAATCAAGATTTCTTGAAAGTTTTTCTTATTTAATATTATATTGTTGATTTCATGTATTATCTGGTGGGTTTTAGGAATTTATTGATTTAGGGTTATTTCATTATGTTCGTTTTGAAGCTTAATTCCATCTAAAAGCTCCAAGTAAACCCACATCAACCTTTTCATGCTTGAAAAAAAAGATCAATATATAAATAACCAAACAATGTCGATTTTGTACAATGTGTAATTATCCTTTTAATTGTTTTCAAATCTTTTTAGGGTTTCCTTTTGTTTGATTCTTGATTTCTTCCCATGGTGAACAGATGAGAGGCGTAGCATTTGAAGTTGCAGCTTTTCAATCTTCTTTAGATTCAAATAAGTTGAAAGAATGCAGTATTGGGTTAAACAACAGTAATGAACCCATATCTGTTCTTGACACAAGGTGGAGTCCTATCCCCTCCACCTCGTCGTCCTCCGTGGGCGGTGACAGTAACGTTTGCACCGCCACTACTCCGCCAATGGTAGGTGTCTCCGACAAAGAGTCTCAACAAAAATGCCAGAATCCTGTTTCTGGTATGACCGGCTATGTGCCAAATGAGTGGCCAGAGTTGCAACCCATACAGGTTGAATTTGAACTTCAACCCCAACGATTTGGGGTTAGATTGGATGACTGGGAACAGTTGTTATCTGAATCTGCAGCTTCTCTGGCATTAAACCAGTCACTTAGGTTGATCTCAGGCGACTTTGATGACACATCTTTAGGCCTGCAACAGCTTTTGCAGATCAGCGAAATAGACCACAATGCTTTAGCAGTTCCTGATCTGGGTCTTCAAAAAGCTTCAATTTTGAGTCAGGGTTTTCAAAAAGTTTCCATTTTGAGTCAGGGCTCACAAAAGGTTGAGATTTTGAATCAAGATCATGATTTGCTGCTCAACAAACCATCGATGGTGGCAGGAATAAAGCAAGAACCAACACAACCACCACCAATGCCACCCCACCACCAGTATCAGGTTATCTGTGACCAGCTATATGCAGCGGCTGAGTTAATGGTCTCTGGGAACTGCTCACACGCGCAAGTGATATTGGCGCGGCTCAATCACCAGCTCGTTTTGGCTTCTCCTCCAAACAAGCCTTTTCAAAGGGCAGCCTTTTGTTTCAAAGAAGCGATGCAAATGCAAACACAAATGAAGCTGAATCCGAATAAGATTACTTCACCGTTAAATGGTATGTTCAACATGGGAGCTTATAAGATGTTTTCTGAAGTTTCACCTGTTATTCAGTTTATGAATTTCACTTCAAATCAGACACTTCTTGAAGCTGTTGGTGATTCTAAAAACATTCACATAATTGATTTTGACATCGGGTTTGGTGCACAATGGGCGTCTTTCATTCAAGAACTTCCAACCCGAAACAACAATGATGGTGATTGTGAGGGAGGCTCATTAAAAATCACTGCATTTGCATCTCCGTCAACACACCATCCTCTTGAACTTGCACTTATGCATGAAAACTTATCACAAATTGCTCAAGAAATGGGGATTTCATTCAATCTTGAAGTTGTAAACTATGATTCATTTGATCCAAGATGGTTTTCAGTTGCTGAAAACGAAACCGTTGCTGTAAATTTCCCAATTTGGTCAGCTTTTTCAAACTTATCTGCAATTCCTTCGATCCTCCATTTTGTGAAGCAACTGAAACCAAGAATTGTGGTGTCACTCGATCGAGGGTGTGAGAGGACGGATTTACCCTTCCCACGTTACCTTCTCCAGGCTCTAGGGTACTATGAAGTTCTGTTGGACTCCATTGATGGTGCTGATCTTGTTTCAGATGTATCAAACATTATCGAACGGTACCTTTTACAGTCTCAAATTGAACGGATGGTGATGGGCAAACTTCAGTTTCCTGAGCCTACGCCCCACTGGGAATCGCTGTTCACAGCTGCAGGGTACTCGCGTGTCAATTTTAGCAAGTTTGCAGAAACACAAGCTGAATGCGTGTTGAAGAGGATGCATGTTCGGGGGTTTCTCATACAAAAGAGACGTACGTCTCTTGTTCTTTGCTGGCAGGATCGCGAGCTGATGAGGGCTTCAGCTTGGAAGTGTTGAATGTGAAGATCAATTGGAGATTTTAGTAAAGTATGAACTCTTTTGATCATCAACTTATTGAATAAATGTTTGAACCAGTGTCGTATCGCACCTAGCTTCTATGTTTGTTTTGTGATCTCTTTCTTGCAATTGATCTATCTAGCATGTACTGAGAATGTGTCGTCGTTTGTAATCGAACTTGTGACCATGAACGAGTCGAGGGTAAAATGCTTTGTACATTTTAAGTATTTGGTAGTGGCGTTAGTAACTGCGAAACCACTCAAATCGTCGCAACCTAACCCAAGTATGTTAGCCAATTTGGTCGTTTTGAGATTCTTATGATTTGGTTGATGGTTTTATTTTGTTGGTTTGTCTGTGTCACCATTCGTTTTGTACAACGAATCAAATGAATCACAAAACGACCAAACTGGCTAACATATGCAAACTAAAGATTTGATAATAATGTTTGTTTAAACTGTTAAATTACCAAACTGATAAAAGTGGCCGGTTAGGCTAACCTATCCAACCAAGCTGGTTTGGTTGTGTTTCAAAATCAAAGTTAGCGGTTTGACCTGAAATTTTGTTAAAACTCACCAACAAGCATCTCTTTATCATCATTAACGAGACATCCTAATGGCAGACTGATAAAATTCGATCTGGTATTAATTTGAAAATCGAAATTCGGTCCGAACTTTCAATTTGAATTTGAATTACAGACACACACACATACATATAAATTGAACGCCAATGTGAGACTAGTTCATTTGGTAGATACTTTATCTCTTAGAATGAGAGTTCATGAGTTCAATTTTATAGAAATGTGTAATACAATTTGGAATTAGTGCTCTCCAAATAGTTCGACACTTGAAACTCGAACGAAAAACCTTGCAAATTAGCTTGTTTGATTTTGGCTTGGTTGTAAACAAGCTGATCTGCTCGGCTCGGTTTATAAACGAACGATGCACGAGCAAAGGTTAGCTCACTCATTGCTCCTTTGATTTTGCTCGAATATTTATTAATTTATCATACAATCACACAATTATTTTATAGATATTTAACATAAAATAGACAAATACTTTAGCTTTTAAGGAGTAATATTAATATCTCATACTCAGTTTTTTAAACTATCGGGTTTGCATTGATAAAAGATTATATTTTTGGTTAAAATAGTTAAAAGTTTAAATGACAAGGGTTGAAACTGTAATTTACTCTTTTATAAACAAAGTTTGAACAAATTATTTAGGTAACTAGATAGTAGGGGTGTTCATCGGATTAGATAACGGTTTATTCGGATCGGGATGTTCGGATTTGAAAATTTTAAGACCCTATCCGAAACCCGACCCAATCCAAATTCGAAAATTTTCAATCCGATCCGAATCTATCCGAAAAACCCGAATAAACTTATTTTTTT
Organism: Mikania micrantha; assembly: GCA_009363875.1. NCBI lineage: Eukaryota > Viridiplantae > Streptophyta > Magnoliopsida > Asterales > Asteraceae > Mikania > Mikania micrantha. The sequence continues at coordinate 47,290,343 of CM018687.1, read as the reverse complement.
CATCCGAATAATCCGAACAACCCGAATAAACCGGGTTTATTCGGGTTATTCGGATTGAATTCGGATATCCGATCCGAATAAACCATATTTTGGATATCCGATTCGATCCGAATTCAGAAAACGGATATCCGATCTGGATCTATTCGAATATCCGAATTTTTAATTCGGATCGGTTTTTTTGGGTTTCGGATACGGTTCGGGTTTTCTGATTTTTTCGGATTTTGGATTTTTTAAACACCTGAGAGGCCCCAAACCCCTCAGTTGGCAAACATCAAACCTATATTCTTAGATCATATTTACATTATCATAGCAGCGGAATGTAGGGTAACAACATAAATATCATACAGATCTAAACAAACTTTTACACATTAAACATAACCCATTCTTCTAACAGTCACATAATACAGCCAATCTATGCCAGGGGTAGTCTTCAATATATGCCATGAGCCTTCCTGGTCTCCTTTCTCTAACCATTCAACCTGATATGCATGCTAAACAAGTCAGCTTTCGCTGGTGAGTTCTAAGTTTACTTTTCATAAAAGTTAAATCTTTAATATACATAAAACATTAGCCTTCACTGCCGACCGAAGTCAACAGTCTCAATCATACTAAACACAAAACATTTCATATACATAACATACATGACATCATAACATCAATCATACAGTGCATAAATGTAGCCTGTTCTGTTGACCGAAGTCAACACGTTATGCATGCATAAGATTTCCTCAACTGGCGACACACAGTCGACAGGCCTGTTCTTTCACAGGACTTATGCCTGTTCTTTCACAGGACTTATGCCTGTTCTTTCACAGGACTTTTTAAACCATCAACCGAAATTGACGGCTCATACCGGTACAAGACTTCTTGACATACATCATTCATACATAACATGGTTTAAATCATTTAAACCATCATAATCATAAATCATTATCCGCACCGCAGTGCTCAACATTTGCCCAACCGCAGCCGGGACTTCAAAATCGCATTTTCTAATTAACCTCGGCCGAGACCTTTAAAATCATTCATTTCTCAACCGTAGTTGAGTCTTTAAAACATCCTTGACATCTCAGCTGAGGTTCTTAAAATCATTTATTTCTCAACTGTAGTTGAGACTTAAAGCATTATTTACTTTAAAACGTTCTTTACTTGAAAACATTCTTTACCTGACCTTAATCAGGTTAGTGTCACTTTCATACATTAACTTTACAACTTGAAACATTCTTTACTTTAGCATATTCTCTTATCTGACCGTAGCCAGATAAAACAATCATTTACCTAAAAATAACTTTATAACATGTATATCAGCCCTAAAATGTTAAAATAGTAAAAGAGGGCTCATAGAACTCACCTGATGTCTTACTGTAGCAAGATCACTCACAAACTGGTACTAATGGTGTAACTCTGCATTAGTTTATACTTAATAAGTCATTTATGTTTTAACCTACTGATTAGATCTTTCTGAACGTTCAATGTCAAAGACATTGCCTTGAAAGTCATCAAATAGTTAATGTTGTTGATTATAATGCTAAAACAGTTCCTAAACAGATTAATGGCTTAGAAATGATAATCCTTATCATTGATTACCCAGATATCATGAAATATCACAACATAGTCTTAGAATAGGTTTAATAACCATGTTTAACATACTAATCTGACTGTTATCATAAACATCAGATAATCGTTCCAATAAGTATGTTAACGATTGTGATTAGTTTGAAACACTCAGATTTAACCTTTGCATTTCAAAGATTAACCAAACTAATCATCTACATTGTCATAATCAGATGGATTAAACCACTATAACCATAGTTGTGATTTCATGCAAACCGGGCATTACAACGGATCAAAACAAGGATTTAACCATTAGAACATCGTGTTCTTCATTTCTAATCGATCCTAGCCATCATCTAGACAATAATCAACAATCCTAACTATGTTATTACGTTCAAAATCAAGATCTAATCAATCAAAATCGAACTAGAAAGTTAAAACGAATCGTTACCTAATCTGACGGAGTTTTGACTGCAAAACAACGATCAGAACTTGTAAATACGTTCCCAGGTGCGATCCCCACAATCTGATGATCTTAAACTGAAGGTTGGAAGTCCAAAATAGCTGTTCTTCGTCTGTAGGATGAAGAGAGTTCGAGAGATTAATAAAAAATAAAACTCTGCGTGCAATCTGATGAAGAAGATCAACTTACTCCACCGTCTCACCCGTCGCGTATCGCGACGAGGGCCCAAATAGGGCTTCGCGTACCGCGAAGATTTCCGGAGAATTTTTTTAGATATTTTCCACCTATCGCGTACCGCGAAGAGTCCTCAACCTCTCTGTCGCGTACCGCGACAAGTCCAGAAGTTCCATACTTTGAAATTTTCTTCGTTTCGCGATTCCGGACAATCCGTAACTCCGTTTCGCGCACGGTTTTCGCCCACGTTCATCTTTTCTCGTGTACTATCAATCTGTAGTAATTACCATTGACAATTCAACATAGATTTTATACACGATCAAATGTGCTCACGTCATAGATGCCGAATTTTTCGTACGCAATTGTCACAGTTTCAACAGTAACCGAAATCTCGTACGTTTATTATTAAATTACTAAAATTTCGGTTGTTACAAATCTACCCTCCTTACAATAGGTTTCGTCCTCGAAACCTGTTACATTTCAAACAAATGTGGGTAGAGTCGTTTCATTTCGTCTTCAGTCTCCCATGTCGCCTCAGATCCTTTTCGGTGTTTCCATTGAACCTTAACTTGCCTAATCACTTTGTTACGTAACTGTTTCTCTTTCGTATCAACAATTGCAACTGGTTCTTCTATGTAATTCAATCTTTCATCCACTTCAATATCACTTAAAGGCACGTATGCTACATCATCCGCTAGACATTTTCTCAGATGTGAAACGTGAAATGTCGGATGAATTTCACTCAGTTCATCTGGCAGATCTAATCTGTAAGCTACCTTACCAACCCGTGCCATTATTCGAAAAGGTCCAATAAATCTTGTACTTAGTTTTCCTCTTTTCCTGAATCGAATAACTCCCTTCCATGGTGAAACTTTCGACAGTACTTGATCACCTACTTCAAACTCTATCGGTCTCCGTCTTTTATCGGCATAGGACTTTTGTCAATCCTGAAATTTCATTCGCGCTTTAACTAATTGAAACTCTTCAATTAATCTTACTATTACCATTAATAGTAAATGATCCTTTAAAGGAACATGTGCCTGCTCGTCTACCAGACACTTCCTAATCATCATACAACTACTACTACCAGGCGTAACCATGGGCTTATGTCGGCACAAGGCTCCATAACCATTGATCTGACCCGCCGAAGCGTTCTGCAGATCCATAATTACCCAGTAACAAGTACTGGAGCAACCATCCTTTATCATAACATGATATACTAGCACTATATCATCATTTAACATAACATCGTACATTATTCTAATAACATAGGATTACTCATAACATGCTTTGCTAGTATCATATCATCATAAAATCCCAGCATCATACCCTGTCATGCTAGCATGTAACCATCATAGCATCATACTTTCATCCTAGCAACCTAGGATTTCATCCTAACACCTATAATTGTCATCCTGCCATGTTATCATACAATTCATCCTCATAATTTACTAACATGCATTCATCATACTTAACATACTTTCATGCATAAACCGTGCTACCACCTAAACGTGTATACATAGTCATGACATATCATCTTTCGTTCATCAGCATCATAAACACAGAACAACATCAACATAACCATAAGCATGCTTTACTCACACCTTGAAGATCATATGGTAACAAATCGTCTTCCCTTTTATGTCATACTTTAGCTGTAACAGGTAGCTTATTATGGTACTTAATCCTTGCGCCCTTATCTTTTCCTAACTTGTATACTACATGTCATATTTTGTAGCTACAACATACGTTATTCTTTAATTTGAGGCTTGTGCTAAAATCCTTACACTTAGTCTCTACAAACAGTTATCTCTCTTGGCATTAAACCATTTATAGAACACTCGTTGGAAAATTGGTCCTTAATAAATTTTCTCAACATAACTTAAATACATATCTTAACACATAAGGTTGTCAATGCATAAGGCCAACCAAATTTTTCATTACATGCAACAGATCAACCCACGTCTTGGGGTTGTTATAAGATTTCATTAGTCACCTTATAATAAGAACTTTCTTGTTTTCCCCTCAATAAGAAGGCGTCATCATTCACCTTATCATTTGTCTCATTATGAAAACTTCATCTTTTTCCCTTGTTAAGAGGACTTTATCATTGGCCTCCATAAAGGCTACATCATTCGATCTACTTTATGCATGACAATCTTATTATAAAACTTTCCTTTGTCAACATACGTATGCACACTATTTCATAACAATACCATGAATTTTCTTATACATAAAACAGTGGCAATTATCCTTTATCATTAAACTTGTATCAATACAAAGTTCCTTAAGTAATTTCTTGCAACAGATGCAAAATTTCCTTAACACCTGTAATCGTATTAAACCCACATCTTATAATCTATACTATAAGCTCTTTACATATTCTATGCATATTCAATACCCATTATCACGTGAAAACAACATAGTTCATTAAACGATAACAATGTTGCAACACTTATGTATTCTCTTCTAACTTAAATAACTTCCAATTAGAGTTATTAAAATCATTTCTAACATCTTTAGCATACTAATTCTTAGTCTGATCTATCTTCACGTCACTATTTGTCAAAAGTATATCATATTATTTCAACCTCTTATGCCCTTCAACTTTCTTGCTGGTTTAACATTTCTTGTCATTCGTATTTGACAATAGACTCACTATATACATTGCATTCTCTTATATCTAATGCTAGGCATACATTCATTTATCTTTGCTTACTCATCTCTAATCACACCTCTATCACACATATTCGTATAGTCGACTTTTCTATCTCACTTTCACGTTTTAGTAAACACAGGTTCCATTCTCGATTCCTAATGTCAACATATGTTTCTCAACCTAGTGAGACCTTGTCAGTATTTATGATACTAACAAAATATTATTATAATCACAGAGAATAATCTCCTCAAATCTAGATCAAATTTTAACTCACATTAACCAAGAATGTACCTGTCACCACATCAGGGTCGTGGTCTACCTGATCTTTCGTCATGGTAAAGGCATGAGCTTTTGCCTCGTGCTTCTTACCCTCCTTGCTACTTTCAGGTTTATTGGCTTCAGTAGTTATTGTCTTTGGTTTAAAACAATTATTGCTAACGTGACCCAATTCATCACAATTGTAACACTTTGGCCTACTTGGACAATTATACGAAAAATGTCCAGCTTGTCCACAACGGTAACACAAATTAGTCCCCAGACGACATTCTCCCCAATGTTTCCTTCCGCACTTGATGCATGTTTCAACTTCTCCTACCTTACGCCTTTTCCTAGGGAGTCCCGGTTTATCATTTCTATTTCTTTTTAATCCAGATGCCCACTTTTGATTCGGTCCATCTTTGGTGCTTTCCTTAGTCCCTTCAGACTCGTCTCCCAACGTATCCTTTAGTGCTTTTGCAATAAAGATGGGTAACTTTTCCTCCATGACTTTGCAGACCACATCAGAAATAGCCTTCGCTACCCTAGGCTCTAGAGTAAGCTCATCTTCATTCTGCGGTTTCTCGTTATGCTCGTGGTCATCTTCGTTGATGGGTTCTTCATTCTCGATACATAATTCTTCATGTTCCTGTGGTTGCTTACATAGTCTATCCTTTTGTTCAGCCATCTAACTACCTACAGGATGCACAATTGATGAGTCAGTACAGGATCAGTTTAGCACGAAATAAGTGTTGTAAATCGTTAATGACGTTGATCAGGTGTTATTAACCATTTACCCAACTCATAGGCTCTAAACGTTTCCCATCCCGTCACCCCAACGTGCATGACTCTAGCTACCTTTCTAACCTTACACCTACGTCTTAACTCGTACATAACATTCAGCTCATGGCATCAAACTACCCTTGACTGGCATTCTTATCATTCTGTCCCATTTTCAGTTTAAGTCCAGTCATTAGGAATGACCGGATCTCTCAAACTATGGCTCTGATACCAACTTGAGAGGCCCCAAACCCCTCAGTTGGCAAACATCAAACCTATATTCTTAGATCATATTTACATTATCATAGCAGCGGAATGTAGGGTAACAACATAAATATCATACATATCTAAACAAACTTTTACACATTAAACATAACACATTCTTCTAACAGTCACATAATACAGCCAATCTATGCCAGGGGTAGTCTTCAATATATGCCATGAGCCTTCCTGGTCTCCTTTCTCTAACCATTCAACCTGATATGCATGCTAAACAAGTCAGCTTTCGCTGGTGAGTTCTAAGTTTACTTTTCATAAAAGTTAAATCTTTAATATACATAAAACATTAGCCTTCACTGCCGACCGAAGTCAACAGTCTCAATCATACTAAACACAAAACATTTCATATACATAACATACATGACATCATAACATCAATCATACAGTGCATAAATGTAGCCTGTTCTGTTGACCGAAGTCAACACGTTATGCATGCATAAGATTTCCTCAACTGGCGACACACAGTCGACAGGCCTGTTCTTTCACAGGACTTATGCCTGTTCTTTCACAGGACTTATGCCTGTTCTTTCACAGGACTTTTTAAACCATCAACCGAAATTGACGGCTCATACCGGTACAAGACTTCTTGACATACATCATTCATACATAACATGGTTTAAATCATTTAAACCATCATAATCATAAATCATTATCCGCACCGTAGTGCTCAACATTTGCCCAACCGCAGCCGGGACTTCAAAATCGCATTTTCTAATTAACCTCGGCCGAGACCTTTAAAATCATTCATTTCTCAACCGTAGTTGAGTCTTTAAAACATCCTTGACATCTCAGCTGAGGTTCTTAAAATCATTTATTTCTCAACTGTAGTTGAGACTTAAAGCATTATTTACTTTAAAACGTTCTTTACTTGAAAACATTCTTTACCTGACCTTAATCAGGTTAGTGTCACTTTCATACATTAACTTTACAACTTGAAACATTCTTTACTTTAGCATATTCTCTTATCTGACCGTAGCCAGATAAAACAATCATTTACCTAAAAATAACTTTATAACATGTATATCAGCCCTAAAATGTTAAAATAGTAAAAGAGGGCTCATAGAACTCACCTGATGTCTTACTGTAGCAAGATCACTCACAAACTGGTACTAATGGTGTAACTCTGCATTAGTTTATACTTAATAAGTCATTTATGTTTTAACCTACTGATTAGATCTTTCTGAACGTTCAATGTCAAAGACATTGCCTTGAAAGTCATCAAATAGTTAATGTTGTTGATTATAATGCTAAAACAGTTCCTAAACAGATTAATGGCTTAGAAATGATAATCCTTATCATTGATTACCCAGATATCATGAAATATCACAACATAGTCTTAGAATAGGTTTAATAACCATGTTTAACATACTAATCTGACTGTTATCATAAACATCAGATAATCGTTCCAATAAGTATGTTAACGATTGTGATTAGTTTGAAACACTCAGATTTAACCTTTGCATTTCAAAGATTAACCAAACTAATCATCTACATTGTCATAATCAGATGGATTAAACCACTATAACCATAGTTGTGATTTCATGCAAACCGGGCATTACAACGGATCAAAACAAGGATTTAACCATTAGAACATCGTGTTCTTCATTTAACCATTAGAACAACGTTCAAAATCAAGATCTAATCAATCAAAATCGAACTAGAAAGTTAAAACGAATCGTTACCTAATCTGACGGAGTTTTGACTGCAAAACAACGATCAGAACTTGTAAATACGTTCCCAGGTGCGATCCCCACAATCTGATGATCTTAAACTGAAGGTTGGAAGTCCAAAATAGCTGTTCTTCGTCTGTAGGATGAAGAGAGTTCGAGAGATTAATAAAAAATAAAACTCTGCGTGCAATCTGATGAAGAAGATCAACTTACTCCACCGCCTCACCCGTCGCGTATCGCGACGAGGGCCCAAATAGGGCTTCGCGTACCGCGAAGATTTCCGGAGAATTTTTTTAGATATTTTCCACCTATCGCGTACCGCGAAGAGTCCTCAACCTCTCTGTCGCGTACCGCGACAAGTCCAGAAGTTCTATACTTTGAAATTTTCTTCGTTTCGCGATTCCGGACAATCCATAACTCCGTTTCGCGCACGGTTTTCGCCCACGTTCATCTTTTCTCGTGTACTATCAATCTGTAGTAATTACCATTGACAATTCAACATAGATTTTATACACGATCAAATGTGCTCACGTCATAGATGCCGAATTTTTCGTACGCAATTGTCACAGTTTCAACAGTAACCGAAATCTCGTACGTTTATTATTAAATTACTAAAATTTCGGTTGTTACAACACCCCTACTAGATAGTGCTACACGCGCGTTGCTGCGTAAACTTAACATATTCGATTAGTCCCGATAACGAATGTCATGACCGTAAAACAAACCTTTTTGAGGATCAAGAAAAAAATGATAGTAAAACAAAAATAAAACTTCATAAATTGATTTTGTTATAGATAGTATTAATATTGTTGCTCAACTGTTTTTTTTTTACTTTAAGACATTTATTAGTTGATTTTTATTATTTAATGAAAAAATATGCATGAATGGCTTGTACCCTATGCTAGAATAGTTGTAATGCTCAATGGTTTGTATCCTTTGATATAATCAAAATAACGAACTAATATGCATCAATGACTTGTAAGATATGCAGGAACAATGACCAACTATTTTTTTTTTTTTACTATACGGCATATGTTTATTATTTAATGAAAAAAATATGCGTCAATGGCTCGTACCCTATGCTAAAATAGTTGTAATGCTCAATAAATTGCACCCTATGATAGAATAGTTGTAATACACTAATATGCATTAATGGCTTGTACTCTATGCTGGTACAGCTGTATGTCACTATTCATAATTTGATAATGTTATAGATAGTAATATTAATTACCAATGTTTTGAAAACCAGGCCGGTCGAATCGGGAACCGATGGTCGGACCGGACCAGTTAGGGATTATGGGGTGAACCTGCTGGTCGAACCGGCGGTCGGACTCGAAAACCAGTGGTCGGACCGGTAGTTGAACCATTTTTTTAATATTTTTTTAATTTTTTAATTTTATATATTAATAAAATGTATATAAAATCATCCGGTACTTAAATCCGGTTCGACCGGTCGGACCTCTGACCAGTAAGGAGAACAATTCGACGTCCGGTCCGGTTACGAAAACATTGGTAATTACTAAATTTAAATACTGATACCTAATGATACACCAGATTGATATCGAAGATTCAAGATTTCTTCCACTACCACATATCTAGATTGCTGACAAAAAAAAAAGTCAAAAGTCAACAATTCCCAATTTGTATTTTATATCTACCCAGATCGTTTACGAATAATTTTGACTTCCAAACGACCTAATTACCTGCCTCAGATGGGCTTAATTCTAAGAAACTTCTCATTCATGGCGGGAACGTTGTTCGGAATCTATATCGCCCAAAATTACGACGTCCCAGATGTTAAAAATCTTCTAAATCAAGCCCTAACCAGAGCCAAGCAATTCGAGGAACGATATCGAAAACCTAATTAGAAGAACAATATTGAGCCGATTTCCAGGTTTTTTCCTCCAAAACATAATCTCTAATTAAGAATGGTGATGATAGCTTGATTTAGGGTTTATATCGTGTAGATTGAATGAATTCAAATGTTTTATTCATGCCCTTTTGTTTTAATTGGAAGAATACATATAATGCGTAGATGAAATTCGAACCAATATTGCCATTATTTTTCTTTTGTTGTTTCTGTGTTGATTTCTGCAAACTTTCTTAAATCTACATTGTGTGTCATCAACTTATCATTTCGTTTCAGATCAGAACACTAAGGGGTTGTTTGTTTACCTCAACCATTCAGCACTTAACCATTCAGCGCGTTTGGTTTAAATTAAATTACCTCTTAATGATTCAGTTCAGCATTTAACCATTCAGCACCAATACCATGATGAACCATTCAGAGGTGCAACCAAACATTCAGACCTCTTAACCATTCAGACCCTCTTAATCATTCAGACCTCTTAACCATTCAGCATTTAATGATTCAGACCAACCAAACAGCCCTAAGTGTTTTAAACTTCATACTTTTTATACGTCACCTTGGAGAAGTTTATACGGTACGTACAGGGGTTGATCACAATTTTCGACATCCTATATGTCTTGTATAAGTCCTATACAAGGTCAGTTATAATCAAATCAGTAGGTGTAAGAGGGACTATATGCCTTGTTTTCTGCGAAATCTATTTCAGTAGAGCGTATGATTTTGATGGCCTGAGGTAGAACACTCTGGGCTAGGGTGGAAAAGGAAGTGATCGAGCGATGGCAATCAGGAGGTGGGCTTGGAAGCAGCCATCCTTTGAAGAAAGCGTAATAGCTCAATGGTCTAGCTCCATGGCACCGAAAATGTATCAGGGCTCAAGTGATTCACCGAAGCGACGAGACCTTGAAAGCAACTTTTTCAAGTGTCAGTAGCGAAATGTTCTGTCAATCGGGGAAGGTTTTTGGTGACAACACCTGGAGATATCAGAAGTGAGAATGCTGACATGAGTAACGAGAAATCATGTGAAAAACACGATTCTGTAATGAGTCTCATTAAAATCTCTGCAAATTCTTAAATCTACGTAGCTTGAAATTATGGGTTTTCTTATATTGTTTACTATCTTTATAGTATATTATTATTAAAAAAAATCTTTTTTTAATAGTCTAATGATTAGAGATCCGAACTTTTATTGGTGTACTTTTATTGACCAATTTCAAACACACACAGTATACTCTTGTTATTAACACGTGACGGAGCTTGAAAAACATGTCAAAGGAAGCCAAAAGTCATGAGTCAAAAATTTTTCTTATCGCTATGTTTCGAGCTAAAAATTTGGGTTATAAAATGGTAATTCGGGTTGGGTCAAACAATTTAAAATATCAAATATATGTTCTACTCAAAAAAATAAATGTGTTTGTATCAAACAAGAAATAAAATGTTTAAGACGAAAAGGTGATTACTCAGAAAAATAATCACAATTCAGCGCAACGACCTTTTAAGCTCTTTCAACTCATTTACTATACACTCCGAATCCATAGGTAAATAGGTAATGTTCAATAGTTAAGGCCCAAAACAAGCTTTAAGCTCAAGATCGGCTAAAGAATGAGATAACAACCGACACTGTGAAACCTTAAAGGTAATGTTAAAACTTAATATTAGTTCAATTTTATTTTTTTTTTAAATTCAAGGGCGCCAAGGAATTTTAGGAAGAAAAACCGAAGGTGTCAGGCTTAATACCTATAAAATTTTCTGACCAAAAACTACTATATCAAAGCTTCTAACCAGAAAAACGACAGGAGCCGGGCACCCCGGTTAAAACCTCCACCCCTGATCAACACAAAGCCTTAAAACAAATGCGACAAATGAGAAGTCATTCAACTCAACAGAAAGATGAACACATGATCCATAAAACAAATGCAAGAAAACCAGCCAGTAATCAGAGATAACATAAAGAAACCAAGTAAACTAGCAATAGGCCAGTAACTCAGGGTCGTTTTGCACCAGCTTCATGTCCTCTTTTTCCAAACACATGACGGCTTCGATGCCATTGCCGTCAGGAGCCGGCATCAAAACGGTCACATTCTTAACTGTGCCGCCGAGGGTCACTTTCACAGGCTTCCCCCACCCGAAATCAATGTCATATGCAGGAAATCGACTCAAGCTAGAGTATATGTGGTAGGGATCGATTCTTTTAGACGTCTCCAATGCGGTTTCAGGTGACATCTGAGAAACAATTTCGGTTGCAGTGTCCAAATTTGGTATACTTTGAAATGCAGCCTTTCGTTTCCTCATTTCACCAAGCGTGATATGTGGCTCCAGGTCGTTTTGATTCGTTGTCGGGAACTCTATCACAAAGTTAAGGTTTCCTAGGCTTGTTCCCGGCAGTTTTTCTGCCAATATGCCTCGCATATCGGTTGGAAACAGCATGCCACTTGGTTTAAAAGTTCCTGAATTTCTCTTGGTGGCTGCAGCCATTGTTCGGTTATGAAGCATCCATGACAGAGCCTCAACCCGAGTTGGGTTCGTGATGGGTTGACCTGCTTCGATGGTCATGGCTGTCACCTTAGCTTTGAGATCGTTTAACTTTTGGTTCGGGAACAAGAAGCTCTTTGTGACACAACCGACGCGTGATTTGTCACTTAAAATGTCTGGTAACTTGATGTTTTTAGTTTGGTAGTGAAGAATCTGAGGTTTGGTGAGCGATGTATCTTTTTTTGCACTCACTGTGGCCCAATGGTTGATGAAATTCAACAAACTGCGCGCGTCTCCGACTTTGTGAGACAGAGTCGACGCCACTGCGATCCCTCCACACGCGAACCGGTTCACTTGAACCACTAACGGGCAAGTGACACCTTCAGTGTCACCTCTAATGTGAGCGTCGAACCATATCAGATCATTCGGGAAGAGTGGGTCAAGATCCTCATGGTTGGATCTTTGCATGAACTCTGCAAGCGAGCTGTCATTAATTGCTTCAATGTATTCTATTCCCTCGTCGTTACAATCGACATAAGTGGCGTCCGATTTCTTCACTCTACCCGCTAACGGGTAGTAATCAGTTAGTGTTTTTGATAACGAGCTTTTCAACTCGAGGGCTTTCGTTTTTTCTTGAAATTTTTGGTCAAGATTCGGGTAGAATGCGACAATGGGGGTGTGTGAATTTATCGCGATTTGATCGAACAACGATAGGTTATATGTTTTGGATTGAGACGGGGTCGGAGACGCGGGTTTGATGATCTCTCTAGAGACAATTGTGTGAAGCTGTCTTCTTCCAAATCTTAGAAGTTTGCTCAACATTTTGTTACCAAAATGTTATAATCTGGATGTGAGACTGGGTGACGATGACATTGGTGTTTGTTCTCTTATAGCCGTGATTTTGGCGATAAACACATTTAAAAAGCTTACACGAGCATCCCCATTTTGACCCCAAACTAGTACTGTTGAGGGCCGAAGTGTTTTTTTTTTTTTTTTTTTTAACGCAGACATCAAAGACGAGATTTCACCCGTCTCCTCAGATTTGACGCTATGGGGACGTATCCCAAGCGCACACTAGAAGGAACCCCATAACTGAGACGCTATGGGGGCGTATCCCAAGCGCACACTAGAAGGAACCTCATAACTGACCTTATCTTAACAAATATGTCTTGATCCGGATTCGAACCTCTTGTCTTAACAAATATGTCTTGATTTGGATTCGAACCCAAAACTTCTTACATGGAAGTCAAAGGGTACTTTTAGGCTATAAGCCCTCTTTATAAATGAAGCTTATGTATTTAGTTAATTTTAACATTATTTATTATTAATTTTGAAGAATAATATAATTTTCTTTTATTATACGTTACATTTTTATATATTACACATGGCTTGGACATGGAGACGCGCGTATTAATAACGGAATACTTTTTGTTTGCATCATATATTGAATCCAAAGTGAATTCGGTAAGGGGTTTTATTTACAATATCCAAAATGTACTTTTTAAAATCTTATAAAAAATGAAAGACAACTTGATCATGAAAAATAAATATAATTATAACAATTGGAACGAAAGTTGAAGAGAACTGATTGACAGCGTTTAATAGTGGCTTTTGCAAGTTGCTTTTGCAAAAAGAGAAAAAAAAAAAGGATTGTGAGAAGAAGTGATGGCGTCGTGACCTTAGACCTGTAAATAAACCGAACTTTCAGTGAACTGTTCGTTGATTGTTCGGTTAAAAGTTCGTTCATGTTCGTTTATTTAAAATTTTTTGTTCATTTAACTAAATGAACGAACATTAACACACGTCTCGTTCGTTCATTTACGTTTGTGAACGCTCGTTTATGTTCGTTTATATTTGTTCATTTAGGTTCGTTTATGTTCGTTCGTTTATTTTTATTAATAAATCATTCATTTATTTTAATAAATCAATGATATATCCATCTTCTTTATAAATTAATATGCTTGTGTCATTTTTATTTTACCTAAATTTTAAAGAATTTATTAACTTAAATGAGCTAATATTAATGTAAGTTTAGAATCGACGTGTTTATTCATGTTTGTTAACTATATGTGTTCAATTATGTATACTTTTATCTCTTTAGTTATGTTCGTTTATATTTGTTCAGTTAGGTTCATTTATTTTTGCTTACTTATGTTCGTCTATGTTCGTGAAATGTTCATCGATACTATTAACGAACGAACATGAATTAACACGAACACACTAAGTTTCTTAACGAACGAACACGAACAAGAAGCCCCCTTTCGTTTAAATGTTCGTGTTCGATCGTTTGTTCGGTTAAGGTTAAACAAACAAACATGAACATGCCCTATTCGTGTTCTTTCGGTTCATTTACAGGCCTACTTGGAACAGTGGGAGGTTTTGCATTTACGGGTGAAATTTGACATAGCTTCATTGCATCGCCCAAAGTAGCGACACTTTCTTGAATTGTGACAGACTCATGATTTTTTTTATGTGATGTGCATGACAATATGTCGGATCAGATCGGATAAAATATAATACTTATATACATATAATACTAATGCATACCATCCACAATAACTAATTTATAAATAAATCTTACGCCTCAAACATCATCTTCTCTCTTGAGTCTTTAAATTTCCTGAAATTGGAGCACAACACCTCTCCATAGTCATCAGTTTCCATTGATTCTGCCATCATATTCCTTCTACCATGCTAAATTTATACAATAGAAAGTGAGCAGTGATATTGAAAACCATTTTAGGGTATTTACGACGATGTGTGAAAGGAGAAAAACCTATAACCGTCGTTGATGTGTGGAACCGCTGGTAACCACCCATAAACCATTGTAACTACTTAATTTATATGGTATGGATTTTGTTTCATGTTGATTCTACAGCCAAGATCAATCCAAAATGCGGTTGGCAGACTACTGTCAATATATATATAATTATATTTATGTGGTCACTCTAAAATCATATAAGGACTAATGAAATTTCAAAATATATGTTATATTAATATGTTGAAATCAATGGGTCTCGTGACCCGACCCACTACTAATAGATCTGCTCATTACCTTGGCAGTGGTGTCTAGTGTGTAAGTGATGACGGGTTGGCAGTGATGGTAGGGGTCCTAACGATTATAATGTTGGTGTTGGAGGCGTGACAGTGATGGTGAAGATGATGCTAGTGGTTTCGACTTGCGAGTGGTGGTAGTGGTGTTGATGGTGATACATTTGGATTATTTTAAATTAGTTTGTTTATGTGAGTGATTAGCTTTTACTTGTTATGTAATTTGAGACAAATTAACCTAGTATAAATTATTTAGAGGCAATGTAACTAAATTTATAGTTTTTATATTGTGATTATAGTGAAAAATTGAAATAAAACCAGAAAAAAGTACTTAAATTTTAATATTTATAGTAAATAGAGTCAATATGAATTATTTAAAACTAACATATTCGTTCACCTTAGATCATATATGTTTATGGTAGACGATTTTTTTTTTATGAAAAGATAGTCTTGATTAATTAATTAACAATTAGCATCTATGTCTAAAGTACTTGATAAAAATATATTTTAGCTTCCCAACTATATTGACTTTATCATATGATTAATTAATAACCTTTTAGTGTTTATTTTTATATATTAATTTTTAGAATGCAATTTTCTTTTAACGAAAGTGGAATTTTATCACGTAATCAACTAGCAAATACAACTTTCATTAAACATACAAGATGTGGTGTGTTTTGGTCACTGGTTCATCTGTCACAAATTAGCACTCATACGTTCGAGTGTTTGTTACAATCTCAAAGAGTTAGTATTTAGTTATTGTTATATCAGTCTCTAAGACAGTTTAACATGGCTATGCGTAATGACTGGATGGAGGTAATGAAAAACTGTTATCACGTATGCGTCACGTAAATTAGTAAGTGAGACTAAAATAAGATGTAATAGTCAGTAAGGTGATGAAAAAGTAGAATTATGTCCTATAAGTTAATTGGGTGGGAAAAAATGGGCAAGGGGATGACACATGAGTTGTGACCAAACTCAGTCAAATTTCCGGAAGCGGCTCAAGAATGATTAGATAATTAAAGATTTAATATTAACCCAAAAGTTCCAAAAAGGATGTGCTTATATTCAAACTCAATCAAAAAATTAATAATAAATGAAAGGAAACCCTACAGTTTACACTAAACTCTATCATTTAATGATAATTAAATAGATAAATATTCAAATTTAAACCTTTAAGATAATCTTCAAATTCTAAATCAGGTTAAAATACCATGTGTCTAATGGGTTGGATTTGAGAGGGGATATCTTGAGAGATGGAAGTGATACACTTGTACATTTTACATAATAATACATAGATATGTAATTGCATATACAAAAGCGGTTTTTGAACTATTGGTATATTGCAGGTTTTGGTTGATCTTTAAAGATATATAAACTCGCATTATATTGTGATAATAATTTACATATAGTGGTAATTATTTTGGATGTAGTTATACACATGAACGATCCTGAGATTCAAGTGCCCCACAAGTTCCAAATCATCATGTTACACTACTTCAAATAGTAGAAAGTCATTCAACTAATGAAATTGTCAAGAACTGAGATAAAACAACTTACAGATTCAATCGAATCTGTGATTAATACCAAGAAGTTTAACAAATAGAAACCCTAGAAAATACGAGACTATTACAACTCAATCTACATATAAAGACTCAAAACCTTAAGAATATCAATCCAGAAAACAATCTCTGGACTAAAAAAAATGTACAAGAGAGTTATAACAGAGAATGAAAAAAATAGAAGAAAAATGAACAGGCTCTTTTCTTTCACTCTTCTTTCCCTTTGTTATACATTCCTCCAACTAATCATGGGTCAGCCCAATCCAGCTCTCATGGTCAGCCCAATATCCAGTACACATAACAAAAACATATAAAACATGAGAATTATAAAATATAAAGATTTTAAAATTGAATAAACCAATAATAGTAGTACATATTTTCAACCGAAATTGGGCACAAACCAATAAACCATTCATCAACTTCTGCTACTCCAAGTAGCGTAAACCATAGAACTCAAACAACCGTTAGCCATATCATCTCCTTCCGCTACTTCAAGTAGCAGTTACCCTAAAAACGCAATCACAAACCATCCAAAAACCATGCAGACAAACGTAAACCACCTGGTTAAGAAAAAAATAAAAATTGATAACATGCGGTTATTGTATCTTCTGGAACCTAAATATTAGTTGGGGTTCCAAAACACACACAATACGGATTGACCAGGCACAGTGCTATAGTATGAACTTTTAGCACATCTAGCATCAAGGTTACGTGGCCTTTGTCTCTTTGTAGAGAGCTTCAAATTATGTACTACTTGTTGAAGTTAGCAACATCTAAAAATGTCTGAATGCTTTGAATCATGGATAACAACGTGCATGTGCAGTGCACATGTGTGCGTCTATTTTATTTTATGTTTTCTTTTATTTCCAAGTAGTAGTTGGTTATTTGTATTAGATCGTGGGCAGGTATGAGTTAGTGTGTAATGGTTGTGCTTGTTTTCCTTTTCGTATGTACGCATGTTTTGTTTCAGTTTAATGCAAGTTTGCGTGTTCCAGTTGAGAAGAAGTATATTCTCTACAAATTTGAGTCTGTGTTTTTGCCTTGTTCATTCGTTGAAACACCACTTAAGTGTAACAAGTGGTATCAGAGCCCTGGTTCAATGATGTCGGATCTCAGTTGATTGGTGGTATAAAGAAGTTAAACAACCAAAACTACAAGCTTTGGTCGACGTATTTGGCTTCGTATCTGCAAGGTCAAGACCTGTGGGAAATGGTGCAAGGTGGTGATACGGTACAACCTCTTCGAGAGAATGCAGAGGGAGTATTGCGAAAGTGGAGAGTGAAGGCTGGTAAAGCGATGCTCATTCTTAAGACTACGGTAGAAGAAGAATTCTTGAGCAAATTAAGGACGCAGCAAATCCCAAGGAGGCGTGGGATACGCTGGCTGAAGTATTGTCAAAGAAAAATGATGCTCGTCTTCAGTTGTTGGAGGATGAACTTTTATGTATAACCCAGAAGGAGTTAACCATCCCTCAGTATTTTCACAAGGTGAAAACTTTGTGCCGAGAGATTGGTGAACTTGATCAGGAGTCAGTCATTGGAGATGCAAGGATGAAGCGGATAAGTATTCATGGTTTAAGGCCTGAATATAGAAGCTTTGTTACAGCCGTTCAAGGCTGGCCTACTCTGCCGTCTATCAGTGAGTTTGAGAACTTGCTGGCCAGCCAAGAGGCATTGGCCAAACAAATGGGTTCATTGGCAGTTGGTTCCGTACCATCTGCTTCTTTGGCAAAAAGTGAAGTAGAAGCATTGTATGCTGAAAGAAGCAAGGGCAAATACAAGCGGTGGTATAGTCACAAAAATGCTTACCGTCATTATGAGAAGGGGAAATATTCTGGTGCAAGTGAAAAGAAGACAGACGATGGTGAACGGAAGGAGTTTGGAGGAGAAAAGAAGTACTACTCAAAATGGAGGAGACCATTAAAGTGCTATCAATGTGGAAGAAAAGGCCACATTGCTAAAAATTGTAAAGTAAAGACTGAGGAAGGAAATGCTGCATCAACTCAACATGAAGACACCTGGGATGCCGAAGCTTTGGTTGCTCAAGTGGTGGATGATAGTGCATTCATGGCTACAACAGAATGAAAAAGAAACAAACTAGATGGATGGTTACTGGACTCAGGATGTTCAAACCATATGATAGGTGATAAGGCTCGTCTAACTAACCCAACAAAGTATGAAGGAAGCAGGGTGGTAGTTATTGCAGACAAATCCAAACATCAAATTGCCCATATTGGTAATGTGTCGTTTCAATCTGATATGGGAAAACATGATCTAACCTTGAAGGGTGCATATCATGTTCCGGGGATGAAAAAGAATTTAATTTCGGTCCCTCAGTTGACGGTTGAAGGATTCCATGTAGTTTTCACACCAGATGATGTGAAGATTTATAAACAGTTTGAAACGACTTCGATACCTATTGTGCAGGGTCATAAAGTTGAAAAAGTGTATGTACTAGCAGCTGAATCTGCATATGTGACTAAAACTAAAGGTGATAAAAATGCTGATCTTTGGCATTAGCGTATGGGCCATGTCGGGTATGAAAAGATGAGCATGATAATTGAAAAAGGTTTAGTAAATGGTATACCCGAGCTTCATGTGAACAAAGATAGTGTATGTTCTGGTTGTCAATATGGTAAAGCAAAGCAATTACCATTTAACAACTCCGAGTACAAAGCAGCCACTCCGCTTGAACTAGTACACTCGGATGTGTTTGGTCTGGTTAAACAGCCCTCTGTCCGTGGTTTAAGATATATGGTAATGTTCATTGATGATTACTCACGATTTCTTTGGCTCTTTTTTATGAAAGAGAAATCAGAAGTGTTTATGAAGTTCAAAGAATTTGAGTGTGAGGCTGAGTTAATTACAAGGCAGAAAGTAAAGTGTTTCCGGTCTGACAATGGTGGAGAATACTTGGCATTTGAGTTCAGCGATTATCTGAAGAAGAACCGTGTTAGGCGCCAGTTAACATGTCCTAATACTCCGCAGCAGAATGGCATCACTGAGCGTAAAAATAGGCATCTAGGAGAAGTTACAAGAAGCATTCTCCATGACAAAAACATGCCTGGAAGATATTGGGCAGAGGCAATGTGCACAGCAGGGTATGTAATTAATCGCATTCCCTCGCAAACTCTTCAGTATTTATCTCCTTATGAAAAGTTAACCGGTGTTAAACCGAATGTGAGTTATTTTCGTGTTTTTGGTTGTGTATGTTATATAAGGTAAAAGAGTGTAAAATGATATTCTATATTGACGATGAGTAATTACAATAGTGGCTTTATATAGCCAATTAATATAATGGAAACAGAGCTATTCTAGGATACTATTTAAACTATACATTTGACTTTACAGCTGTAATTGAAGGTGATTTTAAATTTCATATACTTTCCTTTTTATCCTTAATATGCCCCCGCAAGATGGAGGATCCATCGGATACGCCAATCTTGGATCGAAGCCTGAGAAATGGTGCTCGGCTCAGGGGTTTTGTTAGAGCATCAGCTAGCTGATCATAAGAGCTGATATGAAGGACTTTGAGAGAACCATCAGCAACTTTTTCCCGAACAAAATGATAGTCCAATGCCACATGTTTCATTCGAGAATGATAAACTGGATTAGCGCATAGATAGGTGGCACCAGTATTGTCACAGAAAAGGGTGGGAGGAGAGGTTTGAGTAACACCAAGATCTTTGAGAAGATTTTCCACCCAAGAAATCTCGGAGGCTGCATTGGCTAATGCTTTGTACTCAGCTTCGGTGGATGACCTTGATACTGATTTCTGGCGTGCTGATTTCCAAGAAATTATGTTGGAACCAAGATAAAGTATATAAGCAGTAGTGGATCGGCCTCCATTAGTTGTCCCTCCCCAGTCAGAGTCAGAGAAGGCCTTGAGGTGGAGTGAACTCCCTTTATTTAGAAATAAGCCATGATGAATTGTACCCTTTAAGTAACGCAGAACACGTTTTAAGGCTTGCCAATGAATTTGACTAGGAGCATGCATGAATTGAGCAAGTCTGTTGATGGCAAAAGACACATCTGGCCGTGTAAAGGCTAAGTATTGTAGGGAACCCACAAGCTTCCGATACGGTGTAGGATCAATGCTAGGAGAGCCGTCCATGGAGTGAAGAACAGTGGAAGAGTTTAGGGGAGTTGTCACTTCTTTTGCACCATCCATAGAAAATGTAGTCAAGAGATCTTGAATGTGACGATGTTGGGATAGAAAAAGCCCATGAGGAGTGGGAATAACCTCAATGCCAAGAAAGTGGTGAAGTGGACCTAGGTCTTTGATAGAGAATCGTTTGGCTAAACTGTTGATGAATTCATTAATGAAGGTAGAGTTGTTACCGGTGAGGACAATGTCATCCACATACACCATAAAGTAGCAGATGAGATTATTGTGATTGTAAATGAACAAAGAAGCATCTGCTTGAGATTTTCGAAAACCACAAGTTTGAAGAAAAGATGTGAGTTCCATGTACCATGCCCGTGGGGCCTGTTTGAGACCATAAAGAGATTTTTGAAGCTTGCAAACATGATTTGGGAATTGAGGATGAACAAAGCCAGGCGGTTGGGTCATGTAAACCGTTTCATGAAGGGTACCATGAAGGAAAGCATTGTTCACATCAAGTTGACGTAGTGGCCAATTTTGGGAAAGAGCAATGGACAGAACCACTCGAATGGTTACCGGTTTAGCAACTGGACTGAATGTGTCAAAGTAGTCTTTCCCATATTGTTGAAGAAAGCCCTTTGCAACTAATCTAGCTTTGTATTTAGAGATGGTGCCATCGGAATTACGTTTGATTCTAAAGACCCATTTGCAAGTAATGGGAGTGTGGGAAGCTTTAGGAACTAATTCCCATGTACCATTTTGCATGAGAGCATTAAATTCATGGTCCATAGCTTGTTTCCAACTAGGATCTTTAAGAGCTTGGTTATGGGTATGGGGTTCAAGGGTGAGGGGAATGGGATGAGCAGTGGTAGAGTTGATGAATGATTGGTTAAAATATTTGGGATTTTGTTTCCTGGTTCGAGGTGGAAGTATGGGTAAGATGGAGGGGGATGATGGAGTGGTGGTAGGGGAGGTGGTAGTGGTAGGTGTAGGGGTTATAAGAGGTGAGGAAGAAGACGGAGATGAGATAGGAAAGGCTGTTGGATTAGGAGAAGCAGGTGATATTGGGACCTGTTGTGGTTGAACTGAAGAAGTAACATGGGTGGGTGAAGATGGGGTTGGTGGTGCAGGGTTAGAATTGACTGGTTGGGTAGCATTTTTAGAGCGTCGTGAGTAGGTAAAACGATAGGTTGGTGGATCATGAGGGGCTGGATTGGTGACAGGCAACGGTGGTGGAATGGGAATAGTTGGAGTAGGATTAAGAGAATGAGGTGTTATGAGTGGGGAATGTTGTGGTTGAGCAGGGGAGGAGGTTGTGGTTGGAAGGGAGGAGAGGAAGGTGTCGGCAGTGGGTAGATTAATAGGATGAGATGTGGAGGATGGAAAGATTGTTTCTACAAATTCCACGAGCCGAGAGTGATAAAGACGGTTGGTGTGTGGATCATAGCATTTGTAGGCTGATTTAGAATTGGAATAACCAAGAAAAATGCAAGGAGCAGACCTTGGTTGAAGCTTAGAAGTAGTGTACGGTCTAAGCCATGGATAACAAAGGCATCCAAACGGTTTTAACTTGGTATAATTGGGAGATTGATGAAATAAACGTTGGAATGGGCTTTGGTTCTTGAGAATTGGTGTAGGAAGTCTATTGATGAGATAGACCGCAGTTTGGAAGGCATGAGTCCAATAGGAGAGAGGAAGTTTGGCATAGTGGAGTAGGGCAAGACCGGTTTCAACAATATGACGATGGCATCGTTCGGCGACACCATTTTGTTCCGGTGTGTGAGGTGGTGTGGTATAATGGGAGATACCATTTGCTTGAAGAAAAGATTGAAGACCTTGATATTCACCACCATTGTCAGTGAAAATGGAGACTAGAGGAGTGTTAAAGAACTTTTCAACAAGCAATTTAAATTGGGAAAAGATGGTAGCAACATCAGATTTATGTTTCATTGGGTAAAGCCACACATATTTAGAATAATAGTCTACAAAAATAACATAATAGGTAAAGTGATCAATTGAGCATTGAACTGGACCCCAAACATCAGAGTAAACTAATTGCAATGGTTTAGTAGCTAGAAAAGAATTTGGGCCAAAAGGTAATCGATGACTTTTATTAATAGAACATGATGAACAATGCATAGCAGAAGATAAACAAGTCTTGGAATGACAGCCTAAGCTAGAAACAAGAGACTGAAACACTTTTGTGGAAGGATGTCCCAATTTATGATGCCAAAGAAGTGGAGAACTCTGGGTAGTGACATTGAGTTGCAATGTGGATGGAAAGCGAGCATGATAAACATCCTCACTGTTCTCCCCCCGCATTAGACGCGCCCCCGTGCGAAGATCCTTCACAAAAAAATGAGTTGGAAAAAATTCCACAGAAACTTGGTTAGTTTTGCATAATTTGGCAACAGAAATAAGATTACAACGTAAATTAGGAACACACAACACATTAGGTAAAGATAACGTTTTGGCAGATGTGTTGATGTGTTTTGAGCCAATATGAGAAATTTGTAAACTTGTACCATTACCAAGGAGGATTTCATCTGGACCTCCATAATCTGAAACATTTTGTAGAGTGGAGCGATCGGTAGTAACATGGTGAGAAGCTCCACTGTCAAATAACCAAGTGGGTGAAATTGGAGATGAGGCAGTTTTGGTATTGGCAACTGGTGTTCTTGTAGCAGAAGCAACACTGATGTTGTTGTCTTTAAGAAATCGAGACAGTTTGCGACAGTCACATGTATGGCGACCTGGGATGTTGCAGAATTGACAAAAGACATTAGAGCGGGTTGAACGGTTCATGCCTGGGTTTTTGTTGTGTTGACCCCTTTGTTGAGTTGTATTATTAGACCGATTTGGCCTTGAAAAGGAGCCATTGTGAGCAAGTCGCGAAGGCTGTGAACGACCTTGATGGCGTGTGGTATAATTGACAGTAGTTATGGTGGGTTCGATGCTGATTGCAGATTCTTTAAGAGCTCTTTCAAAATCTGTTAATTTGTCAAACAATTCAGGGTAGGATAGTGGAGTTTCACGCACCTTAATAGCTGCTACAATTGTACCAAATTCATCACCAAGTTGAGAAAGGATATGAACTAGCAGATCTTCTTCAGCAACTGGACTTTGGGCTAAGGCAAGATCATCAGCAATGGAGCGCATATCTTGTAGATATTCAGTAACCGAGCGATTGCCCTTTGGATTTTTGGCCAGCTTTGACTTTAGAGAGATGACACGAGACCTCAAACCACTGGCAAAGCTTGAGTTCAAACGTTCCCAAGCTTCTCGAGAAGTACTAGCGGATGAAATGAGGGGTTGAATTTGGTCAGAACAACTACCCAAAATTGCACTAATGATCGCCTGATCTTGTCGAAACCAAGGAAGATAGGAAGGGTTGATCTTCGTTTGATCATTATCAACCAGTAGACGAGATGGAGGTTTCATTTCACTTGATATGAAGGAATCGAGTTCAAGCCCAATTAGGGTTGACTCGATCTGACGGCGCCAGACGGGAAAATTGTTCGATGTGAGCTTAATCGGGAAGTGAGTTGCAGCAGTGATGTGGGTGATTGGTTTAGAAGCCATTGACACTACGAAGAAGAAGGCAGATCAATGCTTGAGAGGATGAATGGATCGGTGGCTCTTTGGAGCTTGCAAAGCTCTGATACCATATAAGGTAAAAGAGTGTAAAATGATATTCTATATTGACGATGAGTAATTACAATAGTGGCTTTATATAGCCAATTAATATAATGGAAACAGAGCTATTCTAGGATACTATTTAAACTATACATTTGACTTTACAGCTGTAATTGAAGGTGATTTTAAATTTCATATACTTTCCTTTTTATCCTTAATATGTTATGTGTTTGTGCCTAACCATCTACGCCATAAGATGGACAAGAAGGCAATTCGGTGCGTATTTGTGGGTTATGATGCTGAGAGAAAAGGTTGGAGATGTCTTGGTCCAAGTACGGGTCATGTTCATGTATCCAGGAATGTCATCTTTGATGAGAACTCATCCTGGTGGTCAGCTGATAATCAGGTACTACCAGATACAAAACAACTCAAGGATGATTTGGAGTCGTCACATATATATCTGAGGTTTAATGAAGATGATGGCGATGTGATAATTGAAGAGGGTACATCTCAAATCAGTGAAGAAACTCAAGAGACCGAGCCTCAAGTGAGAAGATCTGAAAGACAAAGAAAACCTAATCCAAAGTATGCTAATGTTGCTGTTGTTGAAGATGAATTCTGTGACCCAGAAGATTATTATAGAGCCTGTCAAAAACAAGAGTGGATCGATGCTATGAAGGAAGAAACGCAGCACTTTGGAATAATGAAACTTGGGAGCTCACACCTATGCCAAAAGACGTGAAACCAGTTTCATGTAAATGGGTTTTCAAGTTAAAGCAGCGACCAATGGATCAGTTGAAAGGTAAAAACCTCGACTAGTAGCGAGGGGATTCTCACAACAATTTGGACTGGATTATGAAGACACGTTCAGCCCGGTAGCCAAGCTCACAACAGTTCGTGTATTACTTTCTGTAGCAGTGAACGAAAATTGGAAGTTGTGGCAGATGGATGTGAGTAATGCATTTTTGTATGGAGATTTGGATCATGTCATTTTTATGGATCAACCATTGGGTTTTGTAGATCATGATCGACCTGAATATGTTTGTAAGTTAAAGAAAGCGATCTATGGGTTGAAGCAATCTCCACGAGCTTGGTTTGGGAAGATAGGAGAATTTCTTGAACAAAACGGTTTTGTTCTTACCAATGCTGATACAAGTATGTTTATTAAGAAGGTAGAAAGCAAGATAGTGGCCGTGCTAGTATACGTGGATGATTTGCTCATAACAGGAGATATTGAAGAGGAGATTGATCAGCTCAAAATTAATCTAAGTGTACATTTCAAAATGAAAGATCTTGGAAAATTAGTTCATTTCTTGGGGTTGGAGTTGAAGTATACCAGCAATGGGTTTTTACTGCATCAAACAAAATATGCAACTGATATGTTGCATAAGTTTAACATGACGTTCAGCAATGGAGCAATAAATCCTATGGAAGTGGGTTCAAAATTGTATGCTGATAAAGGGAAGCTAATAGAAGATCCAAAAGAATATCCAAGAATTGTGGGCAGCTTGATTTATCTTACTTTAACGAGACCTGATATCTCTTTTGCTGTAGGAGTGCTTAGCGGGTACATGCAGCTTCCTAGAAGGTTGCATCTTATAGCTCTTAAAAGAGTTCTCAAGTATGTGAAATCTACGGTAGGTCAAGGTGTATGGTTCAAGAGGGAGAAAGATCCAAATTTGGTTGGGTATTGTGATGCTGATTATGCAGGAGATTTAAATGAAAGACGTTCAACCACTGGATATGTATTCATGTTTGGATCTAGTTCGATTTCATGGTGCAGTAAGAGACAACCAACTGTCTCTTTGTCAACAACAGAAGCAGAATATAGAGCAGCAACTATGGTAACTCAAGAGTGTATGTGGCTGAATCAGTTGTTGAAGGATTTGAATCAGAATTCTGACAATCAGGTGGAACTGTTTTGTGATAATATTTCAGCGATGAAGCTTGCATAGAATCCGGCATTTCATGCTAGAACCAAGCACATAGAAATTCACTATCATTTCATTCGGGAGAAGGTTCTAACAGGAGAGATCAAGATGATGTATGTTGATACGACGGAACATGTTGCTGATGTATTTACCAAAAGTTTACCAGGCTCTAAAACGGTCAAGTTCTGCAAGCTAATGAATCTGGGGCAAGTAGATGTTGAGAGGGAGTGTTGAAGTTAGCAACATCTAAAAATGTCTGAATGCTTTGAATCATGAATAACAACGTGCATGTGCAGTGCACATGTGTGCGTCTATTTTATTTTATGTTTTCTTTTATTTCCAAGTAGTAGTTGGTTATTTGTATTAGATCGTGGGCAAGTATGAGTTAGTGGGTAATGGTTGTGCTTGTTTTCCTTTTTCGTATGTACGCATGTTTTGTTTCGGTTTAATGCAAGTTTGTGTGTTCCAGTTGAGAAGAAGTATATTGCCTTGTTCATTCATTGAAACACCACTTAAGTGTAACACTACTTTTTACTAACACATGTTTTTCCGTCCATACAGACACTAATGACTAAGTCTGACAAAATGGGCAGGGCGGGTCGGGTCGGGTAACGGGTCAGAACGGATGCATGTTAGGATGAGTTTTAGGTAAAATAAATTTGGGTGTAAATGTATTGTTTTTAAAAATCGTAAATTTAGTTCAAGTTAAAAATGTGTTTTAATTAAACAAATAGTTTATTTGCATAATCTTTAGTAATTTGATCATTCAATGTATTATTGATAAGTCTTACCTATTAAAATTTATTCTATTCTTACAGTTTTTAGGTTACCCATCTTACCCTACATTGTGTTAAAGTGTTACACATCTCAACACGTTCCATGTTATGATGTTACTCGTCTCAACCCAAAATACAATAATTGTTTACCAAAACCAACCCATTTATCTTATTTTGGGTCAAGATTGACAATGTCTACTAATAATTTTATAAGTTTTCTATAATGATACCGCTAACATGAGTTTGTCACATAACTATTATGTATAATAACTAGATTATGCAACTGCACGTATATGCGGGCGTGTGATTATTTAACAATGACTAGCATTGAGGGCGAACGACTTTTAGTAAAACTTAAATCGAGACGCAAACACATGGTACATAACTATATATTATGTATAATAACTAGATTATGCAACTGCACGTATATGCGGGCGTGTGATTATTTAACAATGACTAATTGAGGGCGAATGACTTTTAGTAAAACTTAAATGGAGACGGAAACACATGGTACATAACTATTATGTATAATAACTAGATTATGCAACTGCGCGTATATGCGGGCGTGTGATTATTTAACAATGACTAGCATTGAGGGCGAACAACTTTTAGTAAAACTTAAATCGAGACGCAAACACATGGTACATGTCAAGGAAAAAAAAACAAAAACACGAAAGAAAGAAAAAAAAACATAAAAAGGGTGGGGTTAAGGATCAAACTCGTGTCTTGAAGAAGAGCAAGCTTTATCTTCATGCAAAGCCAGTGCAACTACGCCAACCTCGTTTAATATTTTGCGCAACAAAACATATATACACAAACGAAGTAAGCAAAACTATTTAATGTACATCAAAATTTAAATGTAGGGCGTGACTATTCATATTATGCCTGGCAAAATAGGTGGGTCGGGTCGGGTAACGGGTCAGAACGAGTTTTAAGCAAAATTAGTTCGGATCTAAATGGATTGTTCTTAAAAAACATCAATTTAATTTAGCTTAAGATGTGAAATAAGTAAACAAATAGTTCATTTAGATAATTTTTAGTGATTTTCTCATCAAACATGTTATTAATCATTCTTAAATGTTTGAATGCATTGCATTCACATAGTTTTTTGGTTATGTTCGGTGGTAACAATGGTATCTATGAACAGAATTGGTTGCATCCTTGTCTAGATTTCAAGAGGGTGTCCAGATTTTTTGTGCTGTTTTTTTCTGGATGTCTCTCTTCTTTTGGTCATCTGTATGGGATGGAAGAAATAATGGCAGATCTGATAAGGGACCTAGATATGAATCTACAACATTAGGCAAACAAATAGCCTAAAAAACAGGTTACACAAAGGGACATAAACCCATGATGACACCTGACTGGAGATCATCGCCCAAACCTCGTATCAGTTATGAAACACACAAATAAAAAAAAGGGCAGCAACAAAGCATAAAACCTAAGTAGCTCCTAAAACAACAAAAGCACACGAAGTAAACCTACCGTGGAAAGCGAGTATACGCAACAGAAAGCATGAAAAAAGCCACATGGACCGAGATTTGAAAGATGCCATGTATAAGCAAGAAGGAGAAACACATAGAAATTGCAACAGAAATCATGAAAAAAAAGGGACAACCTTACCTTGAAGATACACTCCAAAAGGGAGAAACCCTAGAAGAAAACTGGTAGCGATGAGCACTCAGAAAGCATGGCGATCGACGCAAACACTCGTGTGGGGGTGAGAACAGATTAGGGCAAAAAAGGGAGAAGAAAGAAAAATGGGGGGAAGAAAGAAATAGTAAGGACTGGGAAAGAAATAGTAAAGAAACACGTATAAACCACCGACATTAACCACATAAATTACCTTTTATTGGTATAGGCAATAATGCTGTTATACAGTTCCTACACCAATAATAGTGGCAATTCCATTAGTTCTTCAATATTTATACAATTATATGACCATTGACCAATGATCCAATCGAAATGTAACCACAAAAAGCAGAAAACGTACTCATGGTTATTTTGGTCAAACAAAGTACAGTTTTGGGGTCTAGTTTGTTAAATTTAATAATATGATAAAATTCCAAAAAACAGTTTGTAAGATCAAAGGTCCCACTGTTAACAACTACTCCCTATCACTCAGCTCTTCAATCACAAATACATATTTATACAACGTATAACAAAAGTGTATCCGTCTATCTAAATAAATTCTCCTTTTTTCACACCTTTGGAATAATTTCTAAAAAAATGACAAAATCAACCTTCTTCCCAATCAATGCCATCATCGTCATCTTCATCATCTGAAGGCTCTGCTGCTTCAACATTCAAGTCCACTTTGAATGCCTCCCCTGCAGTGTCAAACAGGGCAAATGAGAAACATGATCCAAAAGGGTGAAAGTCAACAAAGTCTATTTCTAATGCATACAACCAGCTAGATCGGTTGATGTCGCGTTAGTGTTGTTTTTATAATCATAACTAATGCATTAAATATCTATAAACATTTAGAAGAAGAATGGATAAGTGTTTGTGGGCTGACCCGACCCGACCCGTCTTGAAATTTGACTTGAATCAACATGAACCTAATTTGGTGACCTGGTAAAAATATTGCCACCTCTATTGAGCAAAAATGGAAAATCGCCAAACCACCTCTATGTTTAACAGATCTATGCACAGAATATCGAAGAGAATTGCCAACTAAGGGTCAAATTTAGACCCGTTTGCATATAAACAGTTCAAAAAAAAAAACAATTAGCTAAAAGCCTAAAAGGGATATGAGTCAAGTAAAAGAATTAGCTGATTGGGGAACGGTCAATAAAATAATAAGGTACAAGGGAAACATGTCAAATAAAATAACTAGATAAAAGATGAATATGTCAAACTGTTCAAGCACGTTAGATATTATAGCAAAATTACTCCTTTTGCAACTCTAAACAATCAGTAATTGTTCACAATAAAAATGTTGCAAATGAATAAAAAGATGTTTGCATGCCTTATTCAACCTGACACGGCCCCGTTTTGGCATGTAACAAAATTTGTTAAAAAAAGAGCTCATTTTGAGCTAGCACCCAACCCAATCATAGATGTAAAAGCCCGCCCACCAGTTCATTGGTGACTGGTCGCTAGGCAACAATTAGCTGCTACACTTTTGGCTAAACAGCATACTAATCGGCCATCCCTAAAAATTGGTCAAAATATGTACAAGCAAAATTTGGTACAAATTGGTCAACGTATATAAAATTCGGATCATTATGAGTAAAAATTAGTCAAATTTCAATTAAAATTTGTCAAAATATGTTAATGTTTGAACTTTTTGAGTTCAATTAAATATATATATGTAATCATACATATATACACACATATATATAATTATATTTAAAATTCCAATCCGATTAATCCCTAGGCGGTACCCCATCACCAGACTAGCGCTTAGCAATTTTTACAACCATAGACTCACCAATCTTTACAGCTCTATTCTCTAACATGATTGCTTTTAGTTTTCAAAAGTTTATCATATTATAGGAGCTACACATGAGAATCAAGTAATAATGTCAACATCATAGCATATCAAGTGAATGATGCGACCCTAGGCAACCGTTAATCATCATTGTTTAGAAGCATTGAGAATAAGGTAAGACAACAGAAGATTAGCCATGGCGAATATGTATGGATATATACACATATATACACACACAAAACTACCTGCAATGGCTAATACACATGTTGTGTGTATAAAGAGAGATGCACACAAATGAAACTACCTGCAGTGGGAGCATCTTCCCATTCAACATCATCATCATCACGTTGGCGTTTTCTAGAAGTTGAGGGGTCAACATCAGTTGGGATGCTATTGGTTGACAGATCTTGCTCCTTCTTCGTGGCTTCCTCTTGTTCTTTTTGCCTCTGAAGTAAAGCAGCATAATATGCTTTGACATACTCATCCTACAAGAGACCAATGAGCATATGGGTGATGATCATTGTAAGAGCAAAACCACAAGTGGTTAAATGGACCAGTCAAAATGGATTAATGCTTCAAATGTGTTGTTTACTCGTACAGGTCAGATTGACCCACACAAACCTTTATATCCATTTTTTTATTTTTTCAGAAATAATATTAATAAAAAATATTATTAAAGTAATAATCTAAATATTTGGATAAAAAAGATTTTGAAGGTTGTATGCATTAAGACTTAAAACAGACTCGGTGACTTTCAACTTGTTTGATTTGTTAACTTTTTAACTAATTTTTTAGTTTGACCCATTTGAGATTAAAAAAATAATAATAAGAATCTGATTGTTTAACTAGCCTGAAGATTCTTTGCATCATCGTCATGACTTATTGACTTCTTCTCATCTTTCAGATCCATTGATGCTGAAGTTCCCTCCATTTTAAATTCTTGCTTTACAACTCCACGCTGCTCATTTGTAAGATTCATCCCTTCTTTAATCATCCATGGTGGCAAAACTTTCATTGGTGCATTTTCAGATTTTATTTCACCTTTTTCCTCAACACCAGAAAAAGCCACTTCAACCTGTAGATGGATTGTATACCAATTATGCTTTAGGTCAGGTTCATGATACAGTGATATTTTTTTATTATAATAAGAATATCCTGTGACGAAGATTTGAGAACACACACAATCCAATTATGTTTCTGGATCAACAAAAATATTCAGGTTTCTGAACATTGCAACACAAGCCGTAAAAATAGATACATGATAAATATTAAACAAATAGAAACCAAAGGAACCACTTTTGGGCATTGGATAATATTTCAATTGATGGATGATTAAAATCTGAGACAATTTTCTCTTCACGCAATAAATCTTGAATATAATGTCCTTGTCGCTACATGATCAAAGGCCAAAAAGTGTTCTTTTGGTTTCTAATCATTGAATGGTTCTCAAATACACACACATATACATGTGTGTGTATGTATGTATATCTATATATGTATATGTGTGTATTTATATATAAGAATGAAAAAGAAAGCACCTTTGTCTCTCCAAGAAATGGCATAGGGGTTCCTCCCTGTCCAGATCTAGAAGAATCATTGGCAGTGGGATCAGAATTAGATGCACGTGCAACAGCACTTGCTCTAAGTTCCCATGCTTGAAGAGTTCCATAATCAGGAGCTTCTAAATCTTTTACTCTGCTAAGCTGATCTGTCAAAGGCTTAAGTTCTACCTGCATATTTATCAACAAATTAATTTAAAAAAATCAAAATGAATCAAAACATGAAGAACATAAATATTGTTAACAAACTGGAAAACAGAATAAAAATTATAGTAGACATTACATGAAGTTTGGATGTGCTTTCTGAAAGTGATTGTGTGCAACAGTACTTTGCTCTTTAAAGTTGTAACCAAAATGACATAGATAAGTAAAAGATGGCTTGCAAAATGGAGGTAACAATCTTTCAAATTAGGCTAAAAGAAAAGCTAATTAAGTAATTATATTTTATTCGTTCTGTTAACTGATTATTTGATTCCTGAATCAAATAATTAAAAGCAGATGAATCAAAATGCCACCAAAGTTATACCGACGATCCACTAAGTGCTTTGTAAATCCATTCCTAACTTTCAATCATGGAGCATACATTCTAAAAAAAAGTACCTCCATCTTTTGAAGCAAATCTCTCAATTTTTCACGTCGTCGTCTTCTTGCATTATCATCACCGTCTCCAACATCTTGGGAAGCTAACTTGTCGCTCTCTGCAACTAATTCCGTGTTGCAACTTTCACAATGAAATGAATCATCTTCAAAAGAGATCAGTCGGATAGCATCTAATGCATTATATCTGAAAATTGTAAGAAAATTACTCAGCTTTGATTGTTCATACATCCTTTTAGATAGAAACAAACCAACAAAGACTAAACCTTTTCCCACATTTTGGGCATACGTATTCCTGGATAGTATTCTTGTTGTCTAGTTCATCTTTCAATTTTTTTTTCATCCGCTGCAGTCTATATCTCACTACATCATGTATCTGCAGAAAGGAGACAAGATCACAAGAAAGACAAATTTCTAAAAAAATTATACATAGAGGTTTATCAACCGAGTCTTTTATAGCTAGCTAAAATTCTGAAAATTCAGCATTGGGTCTTTCTTCCGTCTGATAGTGTTCTTATTGGTGCATAGAGAAACATAGAAACAACATGCATGAATGATGAATCATGATGTTATGACTACTATTTTAATACGTCACAAGACTAAGTTCATGGAAAGGTGGTATTTCCATTGGATAAACTTGGCAATCAAAATTGTAAAATAACTTTAAAAATTTTGGTAATGAACTCCAACTGAGATAAGAATAAAAAGGCAGACATAGATTTCTTCATAGAGAGAGAGAGAGACCTGTGCGTAGTCGAGACAACAATACGAGTGAGTGTGCAGCTTAACCTTCTCTTCTCCTTCTCTTCCGGGAATATCAGCAGTAGCAGCAACTGCAGCACTATAGGCTTTTGCACCCTTGGCGGTCTGCAATGAATATACAGAAATATATAAAATTAACATCTATTTTATAAAAAAATAAAATAAGATATTATATAAATCCCTGTATTGAAAAATTTGATATGAATTAAAACTAACCTCTTTCCTATGATCCCTGGTCACCAACTTTTCTTCTTCAAAAAACCGCAAAGTTCTCCGGAGTTGTTTTAGGTGCAACTTCAAATCTTTTGCTAAATCTTCTTCACGCACCCATTGTCGTCTAACAGAACAAAAATGTACAATCATAACATTCCGGAATATAGCTATATAAGTATATATATTGGAAAGCTGATCTAAAAGCAAAAGTATGATAGCTTTTTATCTTTTTTTATGAACGGTAAATCTATCCTCCTAAACTATCCTCAAACTAAATTACATGTTGCCCAGATTTGAACCCAAGACCTCCAATCTAAGAGACAAAAGCCTCTACCAAATGAACTAGTCCCACATTGAAGGTAATATTTTTATCTTACTGCAATGTCTAAATCATGAACACACTATGTCATGAAATCTGATCAATAAATCAACAACTAAATCTACTAGGCTCTTCAATTCAAACTAAGTCATAAGTAAGTTGATTATATGCTCAATCTTATGATACCTACTTCATTAGTGTTAAAACTTCAAAAACATCTATGGGGCTCTTCTTTTGCTGTAAAAGAAGCATATATATTTTAACTTCTTTTAAAACAAAAATTCTTACACACCAAATTATTAAAGGGCTACACTTATATCCACTAACAAAATAGAATTGTACAAACCATACTAACTGCCACTTTCGGTTTTGCTTTTCTCTAAAATAAGTAATATTCAAAGCTGGCCTCTAAAAGAAATACTATATTGAGTTTAAAAAAAAAGCATAATAATTTTCATATGAGCTTTTCATCAGTTCCCCAATATAAAACCTATTTGCATATCTTCTAATCTAAATTGAATAGAAAAGGGATTCCAAAAGTTATGAAAACATATAACACATCAAGTCTGCACAAATGACTCTGTGATAAAGGATCCAGTTTAAAGGAACCAGGTGGATCAATAGACAGCGGAGGCAATTCTTTATGTACAAAGCGGGCCTCTAAAAGAAATACTATATTGAGTTTAAAAAAAAAAGCATAATAATTTTCATATGAGCTTTTCATCAGTTCCCCAATATTAAACCTATTTGCATATCTTCTAATCTAAATTGAATAGAAAAGGGATTCCAAAAGTTATGAAAACATATAACACATCAAGTCTGCACAAATGACTCTGTGATAAAGGATCCAGTTTAAGGAACCAGGTGGATCAATAGACAGCAGAGGCAATTCTTTATGTACAAAGCGGGCATTGAGGTTTACAAGTGATTAACTATTTAATTAGTTTCTAGTTATAGGGACATAGTAATCAGTCTGATTAACTGACTATTTATTAATTTTAGAGAACCAGTTTACGATTAGCTTCAACCAAATTCTGATTAGCTGACTATTTAAAATTAATCCTTGATTAATCAAAGTTCGCAAACCCTTCCAACAAATGATTGAAAGATTATCACAACTTCAAAATTGTCAGAAACACATTCAAACACCATCTCCTAACGCCTGTTTTATTAATGCTGGCTAAATATCGATTGCCCTAATCAGAAAGTCCCAGTCAAGTTTCAAAACACGATCCCTAACTCTAATCATGTTCCCCAATGCTATAGGCACACTGCATAACAAATGTTTATACAAGTGCGAGGCAAAATAAACAAAATAAAACCTCGTCAGAGCGTCAAGAACAACAACAGCAATTCCTCGATTATCACTCCTCCCTGATTTCGGTTGATTATCTCCTTTTGTAGAAATATCATCGTAAAATGCCCTCGCAGCCAACTTCACCAATCTAAATCAATCGCAATGACAAATTAATCAAACACAAAGCGATGAATACGTAAACAATTTGTTGAACTCCCTAAAAAGGACGTAAATTAGGGATTTGTACTTGTTAAATGGCTCGATACTCATGATTTAGTTATTTGAATTGGAAGAACTAGGGTTTGATGATTTAGACGTTGAATCTGGTTATTTGTTGAACTGGAGGATATTCCAACACCGATCTGCCGATTCATGACCATCGAGCTTGAAAGAACGAATCGGCCATGGAAGCTGCGTTTACTGTGTAAGAAAATTATGAGGTTTATCCCTATTTAAAGCGGACCGATCGGGCTAGACTTGGTTTGCGTTTCTAACCCGTACCCGAACAGTTTTGTAACATTGGTTACGTTTTAAACCCATAGCCGAAGTGGTTTGTGTTAACCTAGCAACGAGTAATAGAGGGTTTATTTATGATTGCTTTATAAACATTAAACTCAATGTGTTGAAAACCGGACCGGATGGTTGGACCGGTCGAACTAGGAAACGGTGAGTGAACCGGTCCGGTTAGGGGTTCTGGGCCCTTTTTGGGCGAATCGGTGGTTGAACTGGTTTTTTTTACTTTTATTATTTTTAAATTTTTTTTTTTGATTTTATATATATATATTTATAAAAATGTTTATAAAATCATTCGGTTTTTAAATCCGGTCGAACCTCTGACCGGTAAGGAGACCGGTTCGATGTCCGATCCAGTTTTGAAAACATTGTATAAACTTGATAGGCTAAAAATGTAATATTTTTTGTATATTTATTATTATATGTAACTTAAATCCTATTATTTGATTAGGTATTACCTTTGTAGGTTAGAAGAAACAAGAAACATATAAGGTTTTAAGTAAGTCAAGTCCAGGGTAATATTGTCTAGGTTTGAGCTCAAGTCGTTAAAGAGCTCGAGTTTAAGTTTAGGCTTGACTTTGTTTTAATATTTTGAATATTTTTTATTAATTTTGTTTATATAGTTTTTTTTAATATATTTGGAGTTAATATATTTATATGTATGCATAAACATAACATTATTTACATTATCAAGTTATTTCTATCACAATTTTATTTAATATTTCATATATGTATATAAAGTTGACGCCCGAGCTCATTTATTATATGTACCCGAGCTCATTTATTATATGTGCTTAAGTTTGGATTCAAGTTGGGGATCACACTTATTCAACTTGGCTCGATTTGAACTTCTAAATAAGATATTTGTAATGGCTTAGGCTTTGCGTAACGGCCACCTGGCACACAATGAGAAAGATAAACTGAAGTGAATGATAGTGATGATGTTGCAACTTGCAAGTGTGAGGAGATGGAAGGAAAGAATATGAGGGGAGGGTGATGATGGTTGAATATAAGAAAGAAATGAAAGGGTGGTAGTGCAGACAACACTAGTCATATGTCATGCATGAATATTGCCCCCTTGCCTACCTCACTTGCAAGAAGTGTAGGGCTAGCGAATTAGGTTGCACCCAATGGCGGATCTATATAGTGAGGTGTGGGTTCACTGGAACCCACTGCGTTTCAAAGCATTCGTAGGGAAAAACTTTTCTGAAAGGTTTAAAAAATTGAGTGAACTCATTAATATTTTAAAGGTAAATCCTTATGGTAATTTTCCGTAACATTTTGTCAACTTGAATGATTAAGTGATAATTGTTAGAGACCAAGGCCGGTTTCATAGTGTTAAAAGAGAGGAGATTGCCTAATATGAGGGCCCCAAATTTTGAAGATTAATGTTGCTTTATTATTTACACTAGGTTAGAAACCCATGTATTACATGGGTTGGATAAATATAATATGTTATAAACAATATTTTTCATAAACAATTGTATGTTTGACATCATGAAATGTTTATATGAATAATGAATTTTTAAAAATAATAAATTACAAATAATTAAAATTTAAGAATTATAAAATTGTATTTTAAAATATTATATAATTGAAATTTTCTTAAGATTTGTTAACTTTTAATGATTTTAATAAGAAGAACCACATATTTGATATTTTATTATAGGAGCTTTTACACATTTCCCCCTCCTAAGAGCATCACCAATAAGAAGACCTAAAAACATCTAAAAACATGCCTTGTCAGCTGCCATATCAGAAAAGCACTCATTCTTCATAATCTTTAAAAACCTTCCCAATAAGAAAACCCAAAAACATCTAAAAACATTACCACATCATCACCACATTTTACCTTTTACATATATATAGAGAGAGAGATAGAGAGAGAGAAAGTTCTTGTGGCCCCACCAAGCCATTCTTGAGGTGTTTTTGTGGATGAACACCCAACCCAAGAATATGTAACTCGAATAGGGAATTCTTCAAAAACCAGCCACGTGGGCACTAAGAATCTTCAAGAATGGCCCATTGGAGATGCTCTAACTTGTAAAATTACATATTTTCCCAAATCATGCTTTAAGAGCATTGCATATTATGCATTGAAATTTTGTACTTTGGGAAAATATGTAATTTTTCAGGCAGGGACACTCTTTTTTCGTCCGTAGTGTTAATTTTTTGGCCGAAAGGTTAATTTTTAGTTAAAAATATAGGTTTCGCCCCCCTCGCTTAAAAAAAGTAACATGTATTCTGGCTTCGGTAATTTTCCGCCCCCCTTTCAGAGCGCTCAAGCTCCGTCACTGTTTTCAGGATAGGAAAAGGAAATATATAATTTTCCCTTTATTATATAATTAATTATTTAAAATCATTAATCATTAATATTTAATATAAAAAATAATTGGTATTTAATAAGAGAGAGGAGTGAAAAAATATATATATAGTTCACCAAAAGATGACATGTGTCATATTTGCTACTCTTTTATTATAATAAAGATTTTATAGGACAAGATGATATTTTTCATTAAAATATTATTTAATAAAAGTAATACTTGCTTTCTATTAAATGTTTCACCATTATTTCTAAAAAAACACAAGAGCTTTATAAACATGCTTATTTTGTAACTTTTGAAAGATCATTTAGTAGAGAATGTTCCTCACTAAAATATATCGTGTCTTCTATTTAAATCTCAAATCTTGCTTTCTATTTATAAAATAAAAACTATGATTTCAAGATAAATAGGTAATGTTAACAGGGCTTTTATAATTTTGAGTCATTGAAAGTAGGGTTTTTAATAGTCACCACCAGAAAAGGGCCTCGGGTTTCTATTTAGCCTACGGCCCTCAAAACTGTTAGTCGGCCTTGTTAGAGAATTCTTAATAATCAATGCTTGGATTTCTATAGGATCGTGTTAAACCCACTTTTCGAAATCAATATTTCTTTCAAAATTTCGTTCAGATTTTGAGGCGTTGCCCCGAACCCCACAAGGGGCAGGGGCGATGTCCCCTTGACCCCAGCCCGCTGACTGGCCAGCGGGACCGCCACCATAGGCTTCGCCCCTTAGCCTTGGATCACGCTCATAAATTTTTAATGAGTGTGCACTCTACAACTCCAAACTTTTTAATGAGGATATTTTTTTTAATTACTGACTTAATATATCACACTGTTATTATGTGATGAACATTACAAGACTTGAATCGTCAAACTAACCCATAAATTTTTATGTTCAAATCTGTCTAATTACAAAAAACTACAGTTGTTATAGTCATAAGAATAGACAGGCATGTGTCTTAAACAATTTAATACACATGAAAATTATATGCAAAAAAAGGGATCCAAAACGGTAACTTGCAAAAGAAACAAAATATTCTAACATCAAAAAATATGCATAAAAAAATTAATACTGTAGCATGTTACCACTTGTTGCAAACCTGCAAAAATAAAACATAAAATTACACCAATAGTAGCAAGTTATTTAATGATAATATAAAAACATAAAATGTAAAAACAAAACATAAAATTTAAAATTCTTGTGTATTACAAAACACATAATAGTTAATAACTCAAATGTATAACAAAAGCAAAAATAAAACATAAACTTTCAAAAGACTATCTTTTAGGCATCCAGTAAAAAACCATAGACGTGTATTAGGCAGTTAATGTGGAAGCGCTTGACAGCTACACCAATAACTATGTATTCAAATTTTAAAAAAATAAGCTGTAAAATTTAAATGTGATACATTATTACATCCTAGAAACATGGAAAAGCAGCATTTTAAAACCCTATTTATACCAACATGCTTGTCTGAATTTTGTGTTTAGTCTTCACCGAAGCTATTGTTCATTCGAATCGACGTGTCATAGGTGAGTTATTCATCCGACAAACTGGAGGATAATCCTTTGGATAGCTCCTCTACGTATACTCAAGGTTCAATTATTATTTCGTCTTCAAGATTTGTAGAGTCTTGTATGATCCATCGCGTCCAAGTGATCTTTAAGGCAAATACACATTTCCACGGACACCAAGGTAATCTTATTCTTTTTAATGATAAAACCCTGCCACTAACAAAAAAACGGATTCCAAAGGTACCGTAGAAATTTGAACGGTAAGTAAATCACGGGCCATAGCGGATAAAATAGGAAATTGTAATTATTTTCCTTTCCACCATGCCAAAATATCAAATTGCATATATATTCTTACGCACTCATAGTGGATATAAAACATGCTCCTCTGTACATCCCAAGCTCGCTACTTGGGATGTTTCCTCTTTGACGTTTAGCCGTTTCGATTCGTAACCTGTTAAATAAATTAACCGCCGAATCCCTACTCGTATGACTTGAAACCGATGCAATTGACCCGGATGGGTTTATATTAGGCCCATATCTTATTGAATAAACTTTATACATTTGTTAAAGGTTATGAAGAAAATTTGGTTTTGTTTCGTTGGCAAATTTTGGGTCATCTTTATACAAACATAAATCGGAGTTTATTCCGTCAATTATAGTTTTTAACCCATGTAACATTTGAAATAGGATTTAAGGCTACGACATAAGTAAAAACGGCAGATAGCGATTTAAAATATTTTTAAAATTTTTCTTTCATTGGTTTTACCATTTTTGTAAACATATCGTTTTTATTTTCAAAATTTTGTATATTATTAGCCATTAAATATAATTTAAAAAGTACTAAACTACTAGTGGGATAATAAACCTCGGATAATTTTGTAGTTGAGTCTTTAAAAACTTCAAGAAAGTCGGTGATATAAAAAATATTTTCCCAACATTCTTCGTAAAACGATGTAGCTCGACTGGCTGAAGAAAGACTGTTATGAAAAATAGATAAAGTGTCTTTTTGTCGTAAAGCACTTTTAAACATTTTGAAAGTTGAATTACATTGAGTATGTATGTCTTAATTTGGACCTAAACAAATAGAATTCATACCTTTATATAGTTTTCTGTAATCCATAAACCTTTTCTACTTTTTTTTTTAAAAACATTATATGGCATGTTTTAAGATACTCTCTAAAAATATCAACATCATCAACTCCAAGCCCGTCATGCACAACCAAATTTATAATATGTATAACACGTCGACTATGGAAAAAATTGCCATTGCAAATTGGCTTATATTTAATTTTTAGTTTTTCAACTGCATTTGTATTGTTTGATGCGTTATCGAAAAACATTAAAAATATTTTATTTTCAAATTTAAAAGTTTGTATTACATAATCTAAAATGTAAAACAAATTTTCGCCGTGATGTTGTTATGAGAATAGTTCAAACGTGATCGTACGCTTCATAATTTGCCACGTGTCGGGATTTACCCAACGAGCGGTAACGCAAAGGTATGACTCGGGCAAACTATGAGGAACCGACCAAACATCGGTGTGACACCCCGTAAAATCCAGGTCAGCAGTTTGTTTATTTAAATGTTTATTGAAATGATTTTGTACACGTGGCACTAGAATTAGTTTAATTTAGTGTGACACGTGGCAAGACAGTACAAACACTGACATACATCAAGATAATTCGAGAAATTATTGAGAAACCGCACACACGTACGAAACACACGAACGTTGGTGAACATCACAACATTTAGGCACAGAAACACTTCACAAGTCAAGTATGGCTAATAATTGGCAATTAGAGTTCGAACGATGCTCAAACGATGCTTTATAGTCGAGAAACGGGCAAAAACGGGCCTAAAACCACAAAATAGGCTTATTGGGCATGAAAAATAGGCCAGGTGCAACGCCCGACCCGAGACCTTGGCCTTAGGCATTACGCGCGGAAAGCCTAAGAGGCGCCTCATCCGGCTGCCTCGCACGGTACGCCAGGCGCCAACCACTCCCGCTGGGCGGTACGCCTGGGAGTCATATTCGCAGATTTTTTTTAAACTTCCAAGAACCATCATCACACCTACACACTCATTTTAACCAAGCTCATACTCAACCACTTCGGCCATTTCACTTCCCCAGCTCTGCAACACCCTGATTAGACCCCAAGGAAGCCATTGAAGGACTCCTTGAAGCTACAAGCTTGAAGGTTTGTGTAACAACCGGTTTTAACGGTTACGTGTGTTAATAAATAAACTTTATTATATTTTAAATTATGTTTTGATAATAATATAATAACATTTGGGGTATTTTAGTTAACTAGTAACTAACTTGATTAGGTTAGTTAAGTGGGTTAACTAATTAAAAAGGTTGAGGGACTAAAGTTGCCATATGGTCAAAGTTGAATTAAAAGATGGATATGACCATTGACTTGGTCAAAAATCCAGAAATTTCAAGTGTATGTGTGTGTGTTCTTACGTGAAGAAGCCAGAGAAAGAATAAAAGAGGAGCTTCAAGCCCTAGTTCTAAGTTCGTTGATTTTGTGGTCAAAATTCGAGATTGAAGCTTCTAAACTCATCTACTAGTGATTCTAACATCTTGTAAGTAACTTTTAATCTCTTACTTGATGTTAATAGTGAGTTCTTGTGATGAGCAAGATAAGAGTTTAACTTAAATCTTGAAATTGGTTGTTTAAATGGGTTAGAAACCATGAATAGATGTTTATTAAGTGTTGAGACAATCAAAATACTAGTTATTGTGTGTGATTGCATAAAGTTATGAACTTTGATGTTAATGAACCATGAATGGGGGTTAATTAGTAAGTAAACTTGCTGTAAGAATATGTCTATAAGTTATGCACATAAGGTGCTTGGTGAAATGCTTGAATTAAAAGAGATTATATGCTGAATAGAAGGGAATTATATTGTTGCACTGTTATTGTAAAATTCGTATAAAATCATAGAAAAATCATTAGAGAACGAGCCTTATATGGTTGGAAAGCTATTTGAAAGAGCTACAATCCATCTTTTAACATGAAAAGGTGAAAACAAACTTAAGATGGGTTAAAATGGCAATTACAGCAGCAACATAAAAAAATTCAGCAAGCTGAATTGTGAAAATAAAGGTGCAGGTCAGATTTTGTAAATTGTGTATAAAATCAACCGTGTATCCGTTTAAGGCGTATTTTATATGCCTGGAAAGGTCTAAGAGTCTACTACAAACCATCTTTGAACATGAAGAGCTAAAACATATTGTAAATGTGTCAAAAGTGTTGATTACAGCAGCAACTCAGAAAGTTGCTGCACAAAATTGAAATTTGAAAGTCAATGTTTTTGTAACATAAACAAGTGATTATAAGTAGTAACTTGACTTCTAAACACTATATATTGATAATTGAGATTCAAATTAGTTTGAATCAATATGTATATGTGTTGTGTGTATTAAAACTAGTTGTATATATATATATGTGAATTGCAACTAGGTGTTGATGGTGGAAGTCAAGGAATAAGTCATAGAAGTGGAAAAGAGATTGTAGGAGGTGACCAACCATTTGAACAAGGTAAGTTACCCAACTTACTATAACATTACATATAAGTAGTAGAAAGAGTCTACTTGAATGTTGGTGTTTATATATATTGATTGTGCATAACTTGACTAATGAAACTAATTGAGTTAAAAGACCTATGAGAAGGCATTTTTAGTTTCAATATAAATGTTATGCTTGAGTTGTGTGTTTGATATAAATGGCATAAAATTAGCCGGATGAGCCGGTAGATGAGTTCATGATACCACATGAGTGTGGATAGCCGGATGAGCCGGTAAAATTGATCAATTGGACCACTAGAGAGTGGATAACCGAATGAGTCGGTAGATAATGTGATAAACCACTAGAGTGTGGATAACCGGATGAGCCGGGAGTTAAATTGATAAAAGCCCACTAGAGTGTGGGTAATTGAATGATTCAAGATAGTGAATTTAATTGATGATTAACTAGAGGTGCTAGTAATGGAGTTGAAAATAGATCATATAATCCTATTTGTGAAAATGACCCGTTAAGGGAAATTAATGCACAATGGTGAGTTATGTGCAATTAAATGTTTGAATATGATATATTATGATCTAAACATGATAAACATCCATATGATATATATATATGTGGATGTGTTAGAATGAGTTTTGGGAACTTTGAGGGTTGCTTACTTAGTTCATATGAACTAACTGTGAAATTATATGTGATGTTTACAGGTCAAAAATAGATATGCATTGGGCGTTCAGATCGGGCACGTTTTGGAGCTGAATCACTCGTTATGTTGTTTTTTTTTTTTTGTTGTAACATAAACATACTTTGTTTTGTTGATATGTAAATGTTGTAAATAAGTTTGTGTCAATTTTTGAATGTGACAGGTTTTAAAGGGTTATTTATTGAGTTTTCAAACAAACCCTTGCAAAATTTTTTTTGGGACCAAATTCCGCAACGTGTTTATGTCTAAACAAGTGTTTTATGATCTGTGTGGGATCTGGGTGTCACAGTTTG
The DNA here is from genome assembly GCA_009363875.1 of Mikania micrantha. Classification (NCBI taxonomy): domain Eukaryota; kingdom Viridiplantae; phylum Streptophyta; class Magnoliopsida; order Asterales; family Asteraceae; genus Mikania; species Mikania micrantha. The sequence continues at coordinate 47,246,055 of CM018687.1, read as the reverse complement.
AAGATTCGAAGCTTGAAGAACCATACTTGGAGCTTGAGACCACCACCATTCCTTTGAATCTACACCATTTGAAGTTCCAGGAGCTTGGAGAGGCTGAAATCACCATCAATCCCACCTTCTTGAAGCTTTAGAAGGCAGTATTGCATCCCTATTAGCTTAAAAACGCATCTAAACTCACATGCATGTCTTTAAACACACATGCAAGCACACACCCTTCACATGCACGAATTTTATGATGTTCGAATCTGGGTTTGTTGATTTCAATGGGTTTCTTGATGATCTATGATGTTTAAATGGTAATTTGTGATGATCCATGATGATGTGTGTCATTAAAATACTTGGTTTGGTCATAACTAGGTGAGATGATAACATGCATGCATGATCTAAGTCATTTTAGATGATCTTGGATGATGAGGTATGATTATAGATGTTATTGATGATGTCCCACATGATTTGTTGTTGATAAGATGGTTAAAATATGAGTTTATGATGAACCTACTATTATTAGTAACTTTTAAGTTACAAAATGGTGATATGAGTAATATTAGTGACATGCATGCATGTGGAATTGCTATTAGGATGTTATTAGGATGATGTTGATACTTAGAATGTGATCTTGATGTTAAAAATGGTAATTTTTAGCAAAGTTACTAAATATAGTAACTTTTGTGGACCAAATATTGTTAGATGGTAATTTGGCTACTTGTACATGTTTAAATGATGTTAAATGGCATATTATAATGAATTTTGGTATAAAAATGGATTAGAAATATTTAAAGTGGTCATTTGTATACAAAGTTACTATTTATAGTAACTTTATTTTTAGAAATGTTAACTTATGAACGTTTTGTATGATTCAAGCATGCTAAATGGTTTAATATGATATGATGAATGAATGCTAAGATAGATGATTTCCGATATCGCATATGCTAGAAATGAAAACTTTTATGTGCCAACATGACATAAGTGACATATGTGATTTCGTATGATAATGTGCTATGTATTAACATGATCACGTAGGACTAACAAGCATGCTAGAATTTTAAAATCGATATGCTTCGTGAAACTTGCTATAAATGGAAACTTACTATAAATAGTAAGTTGTCCATAGACGCAATTTGCACGTTTTGCACACGACGAGGACTTACACGAAGGTTACACGATTCACAACCGACACACGGTTCACCAACGGATCATTGACTTGACACGGTCAACTTTGGTCAAACACGGTCAAACACAGTCAATGTGGACCAACATGAGCAAACCTGGTCATCGTGGACCAACACGGACAAACATGAACAACCGAGGGTTGTTGAGCACGAACACAAGCACTAACACGAACACGAGTACGATCGCTTGCACAAACTCACGTATGGTATACGATATAGGTAGCTGGTGACCGACTACTCTACGGTGAAGTAGCTTACCTTACACTTATTCATTTCACTAAGGTGAGTTTACGGCCCCTCTTTACTCTTTTCAAACGTTTTAAATAGGGGGAGAATACTAGTTGCATCGAGTCAAACATTTATACTATGACAAACATTTTTGTGTATGCTGGTTTATTAGACAAACATTAAGTGTTGAACTCGTAACAAGCCCTCACAAAGTCTTACCGTTAATGTACAAACAACGTGGTAGGTTTGGATGGATCCGTTTGGGTGTGACTAACCCCACTGGGCACAATAATGACTGGATATCATAACCCGTGAAACTCTGACCTAATTTGCTGTGTATACGAGACACAGCGGAGGCAAGAGCAAACAAGTCTAGTTCGGTAGTGACGCACTGACACTTGGAGCCTAGGGCTCGGTACTAACATTATGATAAACAGCATGACGCGTTTTCTTACAATATATGTATATCAAAACCTGTGAACTCACCAACCATTGTGTTGACACTTTTTAAACTTGTATTCTCAGGTAACTGACAGGCGCATGGCACAGGAATGCACCTAGGGGATTTGAGCATAGGATCCCGCATGCATTCATAATTACTGTCTTTTGAAAAACAATTTATCTTTGTTATGTAATCATTGTAGTGTCTGACATTTCAGTTTCCGCTGTTTAAATACTTATGTTTCCGCTGCATGAATCAAACTTATTACATTTCCGTTGCATATTATGACAAAAATATTATTCCGCTGCAAACTATTTTACTAAGTGTATGTCGAACATTGTATTTGCAATGCATATAGAGTTGTTCTATAATGAGCTGTGATTCTGGTCACGTCACACCCACGTGGACTGACACCACGAGTGAAAATTTTGGGGGTGTGACAATCGATGGTTAGGTTCACACATGTTTGTCAATTTTCAAAAAATGAAATTAAATCCTTTTTAAGTTTTTTCACATTTTTAAGCAATAACGTCTGATAGTAGTGCGACTTACATGTGCATAGCGAAGTTGGAGCGTCTCCCGAATCATTTTCCTTAAACGAGGGTTGTCAAAATGATAGAATGGCAAACCTTCTTGAATCACGAACTTTGGCATTATATCTCGAACCGTGTTTACGTCATACATAAACATTCCATCATCAATATCAATTTGCGTTTGATCGGAATCCGGATTTTCTTTTTGGGTTTGCAAAATTTAGAAATGTGTTCCTTTAATGTAGTGTTGGACTCTTTGGCCAACAAAGCGTCACAAAATTTACAATGAGCCTTTGAAGACCCGTCACTCATTTTACATAAATCTCAATTGCATCAAACTTCCGAGTTTTCATTGTTAGGTAAAACCCGAACAATGAGAAGGTCGGTAGAAAAACAACCTTCTTTCCCAACGGATGAATGTGAATGAGTCATAGTAACATAGTAAGAGAATAAGAAAGATTAACAAGAGAGTGAACAAAGTTAACACAAGAGTTTTTTTTTTGCATTTTTGCGTTTTGATTATTCGAGATTGCGTTTGAGAGTTGTGAATCAACCAATTCATAATAAAACTTTATATGCTTGCTTAGAGGGGTAAAGTGGTCAAGAAATTTCGAAAAAAAAAGCCTCAAACGGTCATAAACAGCTAGAAGTTCGAAAAAACCGGCTACCTTCCCCCCCCCCCTCGGGGGGGGGGGGGGGGGGGGTTTCGGGTTGGAATGAGTCTCAATTTTGAAATGTATACCCAAGTAGGGCCCGACATGTTTTTTCAGGTTGGAACCAGGTATATCCGGGTTTGGATATGAATCAGGTTTTTTTGTACACAACTATTAGTGTCCGGTATCGATCAAAATTGTTTTGAGCTTTGTTTGACCCATGATGAGCAGCATTGAGGGAATACTCATATATGTGTTGTTTACTATTTAAAAACTTATATTTACAACTTGAAAATAATAATAATAATAATAAGAATAAGAATAATAATAATAAAAAAAAAGTAAAATAAGAAAAATAAAAGGTTAAATAAAAAAATATTAAATATTACATGACGAAAAAAATAGCACAAAGAGGTGAAAGATAAACAGCAAAAAGAAATTTTAGGCTCAGATCAATGTGACACGTGACGTAATTAGTTATATATTTATTAAATACAAAATATGGTAAACAAGAAAAAAAATGGGGAAAAAGAAGGGTTTGGTTATATACACAAGCTTTTTTTTAACACTTTACTGACACTATACGTCTCTTGTAAGCTTATACGAGCCATATGACTCCCTCTCACACACATTGTTTCGACGATGATTGGTCTCGCATATGTTTCAACCTATACACCTCATATAACTATATGAGACCAATCATTAATGCTGAGAAATTCTGATAAATAATGATTGACTTCATATACGTCTCGTATAGGCCTGTCTGAGACGTATAAAAGGTGTTAAGTTTGAGGGTTGAATCTGATAATAACATGACTCATAAAAAAAACTTTTGGATATTATAAAAAGAATCATTTGCAAACACATATAATACCGAAGTATCCGCAAATACAATAATTTAAGGTTTAACTACAATGATTATGATGACAATGCAAAGGACAATCCCGACTATAACCAAAAGCAAGCAACTCTGCACAAAAAGAAGGCATGACCATCAACATTAGGAAAAAAAAACTTGAAAACAAGGACCAATTGTCTAAATACTCATTCATCAAAACGAGGTGACCAAACATTATTATTATAGCCTTTGTTTTTTTTTTAGTGTTTTTAACAAAACCCAAAATTTTTCTTTTTTTTTGAACAGCTAAACGAGTCCTCGGACTCAACAACCACGCGCTGCGACCACAGACCGCTACCAACCCCCGGAAACATTTAAAGCCGAGCGTTGGCAAGTGCCGAATCTATGAACCGTCACACCATCTAGGAGGAAACTCTCACTGAGAAAACCCCCTAGCTCACCCAGAACATTTTTTGCTCTAAGCGAGACTCGAAAACCCCCTAGCTCACCCAGAACATTTTTCTAGGTTAATTTTTACTTAGGTAAGGTTTGAACATCTATAAGTAGAGGTAGCAATTTTCACCCAAATCAAAAGAATTGGGTTGGTTTGGGTAAACAATGGTTGTATAATGGGTTGAAATGGGTAAGATTATAATATACTAGGTTGAGATATGTAACACTTTAACACCATACGGGTCAAAATGGGTAACCTAAAAACTATGTGAATACAATGAATTCAAATATTTAAGAAAGATTAATAACATATTTGATGTGAAAATCGCTAAAAAATATCCTAATAGACTATTTGTTTAGTTATAACACATTTTAACTTAAATCAAATTGATGTTTTTTAAGAACAATCCAATTAGACCTAAACTGATTTTGCTTAATACTCGTTCAGACCCGCACTCATCCTAACCAGAACCCGTTATGACCCGTTATCCAACCCAACCCAATCCATCCCATCTATTTTGCCAGGCATAGCTATAAGATGCACCTTTTACGACTAGACCCAACCCCAGTCTTTCATAGTTTTACTTACCATGGAAAAGTTTGCTCTTTGAGTTTTTGATGCTTTTAAAAGACGAGATCTTGCATGTGCAGTTGCAGCATGCGAATTCTCTATGTTGTAGCCAATATCATCTGAAAAGAAACAACTCAGGTAATGAAACAAAAAAAAACTAGCAAGTCGGGAAACATGTCAAAACCGGCGATTTTTTAGAAAAACTAAAATAGGTCGGGTTGATCCATCATCACTTTTTCAGTCTTTAGACATTTTAGATTTTGAAAGACATTTTCGGAGACAAAGGCATTAGGATCTTTAACAAAAAAGAAAAAAAAGCATATGGTTGAAATTTGACACCTCTAACAAAAAAGAAAAAAAGGAAAACTCATACTTACCCATCGTAAGCCGTTGCTCATGAACCAAAATAACAAGATCTTTCAGAATCTCATTAACCTCGTCTATTTGGTTATGAAGTTCTTGTATTCCTTGTTCTCGTTCCTCGATAATAGCGTAGTTAAAAGCGATCTCACTTTCCAACGACAAATCCTCTTGTCTACAAAGAGATAATGAAACATAGTAAATAACAACAGCAACAACACGTACCCAAAATTTGATCAATGGGCCGAGTGGAGAGTTGTTAGTGTGGGAACTGAACTAAATGTCCTATGTAAGAAACCCACAAAACACTACTGAAAATAGAAGCAAAACAAGTCTGAAATATCTGTAAGCTACGAATATAACAAATTGTGAATTAGTGTTCAAGTAAACAACAGAACCCAGCAACCTCCAAGAGTCATAAAATAACAAACCAGCAAACTAAAAAAAATAGCAACACTCTAAATCATAACCTTCTGATCTTCAGCTTTGAGCAAGACAATCGATTCCAAAAGATTCTAGCTTCCAATCAACTATAACCACCAATTAACACAAACCCTAAACTAATTCAGTCTTCCTCAAGATAAACGAATCTCTGTGAATCGTGTCTCAATGCAAAGGTTATGTGTTCGACAGGCCAAGACTCTGATACCACTTGTTAGAATTCAAGTGGTGTGCGAAAAAGTTATCAATACACTCTCACATACATCATCATTATTGTCGTAATCAGTATATTTCATTACTAGGTCAATACCCCGTGTATTACACGGGTAAATAAAAGAATAATAAATAGTCAATAATAATATGGTTAATAATTTATATAGTTTAATAAATAAGTAATAATATAATAATATTATTTATTTAAACACTAAATTTATTAAAGCTTGTTTTTTTGAATATTTCGTTTTGAAAAACAATTATTGAATATTTTATATTTTATAATAATTTGGATTGTTAAAAAATGTACTCTTTTAAATTAACATATTTTTTAATGCTTTAAAAACCTTTTTAATTTAAAAATGTATAAAAGTATATTTAATATTGTTATTATTGAATATAAGTGCATTTAATAAGAGAGAGAGGCGGGAAAATTTTTACAAAGATAGTCTAAGAACATGACATGTGTCATATTTTATTTTTATTTATTAGTATAGATAGATTAGCAAAGTTAAGGTAGGGTCTAAGGAGGATAAGATGTAGACAACTTTAACTCTACCCCGTATGAACAGAGACGTTGCTTCCAATAAGACCCTTGACTTATGATGCCTAATTACCTGTGCATCATAAAGATAACTTAACGCTTTTAACATTATTTTGACAAAAATTAAGTAAAAATACAGTTATAATTAGTGCAATTTTACTTTTGCCCCTCAAGGGCCGACACATATATGCATAATATGTGCATGCAACAAACAGAGCCTACACTTTCTCACACACAAACGATTAATCGCCTAAGAAAAACAAAAAACGAAAATAAAAGAAAACACAAAAATATAATGTATTTCGGATTCGATGTGAATCCTACGTCCATGATCTAATTACTTCACCTAAACATGGACCATAAAACATTAAGGGGTTGTTTGGTAGGGTCTGAATGGGTCATGTTTGAATCGGTCAGATTCAGACCGTTTGTTTCAAACACTGAATGAAAAAAAATGTTTGAATGGGCATCTGAATGGTTTAGATCTAGGTATATGTTTGAATGGGTCTGTATGAAAAGGGTTGGCTCCTCTCCATCTCTCCAATCCTCACAGACGAATACCTCTCCTTTCCGACAACATCTCTCCTCTGTATAGTCATTCAGATTTTCAATCAAACAATCTTAATTGGTTCAGAGCATCTTAACCATTTAGACATTTTACTGATTAAACACTTAATGGTTCAAAGATTACCAAACGACCCCTAAGTTAGGAATAAAGTGCAACTATAGCTCACCTAACTTTGATCTTTATTGAAGAAAGTGCAATAACTCACCTTCTACTAGAATCCACAAGAACATGTTCTAGACTTTTGTTAGAGCTTATATCCATTTCACTTGCAGCATAACTGTAACTAAAAGTATAATAATCAGGACTGCAGTAACCAAAATATAAATAGCAAAATTTTAGAGATTAATTTTTGATAGGTTAAATTTCTTGTGAATAAGATTTGGACAGGTATACACATCAAAACATATTTAAACCTGATTATATAGCTACAAGTTACCTGCAAATTTACCTTGAAGGAAGAACAGATTGAGAAAGAAAAGGAGCATAAGCTGTCTCCCTTTCATCTGCAAGGCGTTGAGCCTTCTGAAATTCTTTTAGAACTGCTTGAAAATCTTTTGCAAGTTTAGAATCTACAGTTTTTTTTGCTCTCCTTTTAAAACGCCAAAACTACCAAAAAAAAAAAAAAAAAAAAAAAAAAGAGTTGGTGTATTCCCAAATGATTTGAAGATCTAATGCTTTATAGACAACCAAAAGTTGCATCTCTCTAGTCTCTTTCACATGTTAGCTTTATTCATTAACTAAACAAATGATAATCACTTCATACTTTAGAGACTACATACCCGCGACATTTTTGCAATCGCCTCACGCTTTTAAAACCAAGTCCTAATATATACTTCTATACTCTATAATAAAAGAGTAAATATTTTGCTATATGTCACCTCCTTACAATACTATTGTCACTTGTCACTTTCTTACACCATATGTGACCCTTGTCAATTTCTTATTATTCCACTTAATTCTCTTTCTTATTAAATAATTATCTTCTCTCTCTTAATAAATAAATTTTTTCTTTTATTAAATAATTATAATATTGATAACTAATATATTATTTATCTTTTTATTATAAAACACACTTAAATTTTTTTATAGAATACGAAATTTTCTAAAACCAAAATTTTTAAAGAAATAAATATTTCATTTTCAAAAAAATTATGTAAAAAATAAGTTATCTTAAAAAATATTTTTTTTTATAAAAACAAAGAAAGTATACTAAAAAATAAATTGTTAAATAATGAAATTTTTACAAACAAATGACGTTTTGTTAATTTATTTATAAATTCAAGTAATAAAAATGATAGAGAAAGATACACTTTTGGTCCGTTATGTTTAACGCTATTTTTAAATTGGTTCATTTAAATTTAGTAACTATAAAAATTATAGTTTATATTATTATAAAAGTTAGTTTTTAATATAAGACTAACTGAAGTTTTTAACATCAATTATCTTAAAAATATCAATTGTTAAACATTAAAATGTCATATATCATTTGTATATGATTAAAGTTTTTAATTATTTTTTTATCACTTAAAATATTTATTAATATGTAAATTAATCATTTTATATTTAAATATTATTTTATAATTGCTAAATTTTCATTGCTAACTATTTAATATTTTATATTAAATCTGTGTAATACACGAGTTAATAACCTAGTGGGATATTAAAGAAGCAGGGAAACCATGACTTCTAAAGGCTTAGATAACATATTAAAAGGCAATGTGAAACAATTAACCATCAAAATATTCAAACAGATTTGTGTCTGGTATGGCTTGTGTGCATGTGACCAAGTAGGAATCACTTACCCTAACTTTAGCATGATGATTCGTTTCACTAGCTTGCTTGAGTTTATCTGAAGTATCCTTCACCAATTGCCCAATATGTTGTCTTGTCTTGTGCCTATTAATTTATTTATATATATATATATATATATATATATATAGAGAGAGAGAGAGAGTTTACAAACGTAATGATTACATATGAACAGTAATAATATTTCTTTTATCATTTTTCTTTTAAATAAATATATAATACTTGAACAAGGATAATCATTGTTCTCCTAGATCAAATGGCAAACCACCCTATTGTCCTATGTTCGAATCTTGCCTAGCCACCTTTTTTTTCAGCTATAAGGAGAGAAAAAAAGTAACCGTTCTCAAGTTGGGGTATGGTTTTACGGCGCGGCTACATCAACCGGTTCGATGTGGTTAGCACGCGAAGATCTCCTAACTTTAAAAAAATATCTTAAATATTTACCAATTCTAGTTTAATGATACTAATTAAAAAATATTAATAATTAAATATTTCTTTATTTTATGATTTACGTCTATATTTTGGTTTATATATCTTACGATTAACACTTGTTTTTGCGACGACTCAATTTATTGTTTTAAAACGAGCTAATACCCGTTATGACATGTTTTTTGGTATGTGTTTGTATTCATGATGTTGTTACCACCATCGTGATTAGATAAGATACCCACATCAACAGAGTGATATGACTTAATATATTTTTTGTATAATTTTAATTGAATAAATATCGTGTTATTTTCTATTCAATACGGGATTACCGTCACAACGCGCCGAGTAAACCACTAGTTGATAACAATCAAGAAGTCTAGGTCATGTTCACCATAAGTCCATAACATGGAGCCCAAGTCCGCATATATCTGGAGCTTAGGTATCAAGTACAATGCATCCATAACAAGGATATGAAAAATGGCAAGAGGCTAAAGGTTATTTGCAGCCCAATAGGATATATTTAATTATTTTCTCTCAAGTATGACTTCCAACATGAAGACATTTTCTAGTTCATCATAGTGTTCCACATTCACGCCTACGACTCAATGACCCAAAACAAGTAGTGATGTAAATGAACCAAGCCCGAACGTGACTAAGCTTGAGCTCAACTAATTAAACTTTAGAGAGCTTAAGCTAGACCCTTTTAAGTTAAGAGGGCTTGAACTCGGTTTGTGTTGAGCCCTCTATCCAAGGATGGAGTTCAGCTCGAGAAACTAATCGGTATCAAGCCTAGACTCGAGCTCTAATTAAGATTTTAGCTTGATTCAAGCTTTTAGCAAAGCCAATATATAATATCTAACAAGTGAGAGAGTTTTTGACACCCCTAGATAACTAATATAATATCAACACACATTTTAGTTAGAGTTAATTGCACATTTGATTCATATGGTTTGGACAAAGTATCATCTAAGATTTAAAGTAACAAGTTTGAGGTATATGTTTTATAACTTTGTATCAAATTTTAATGGAAGCTCGCTTTAATACTCATATTATCGTACTCATTACAAAGTAAAAATCGTAAACCTCAAACTTTATACTTTTTTTGCTTAATACCCAAACCAGACATGTTACTTTACCTAACTACAGAGACCATTTACGTAATTAACTCGTTTATTTACTAGCAGCTGCCAATTTTACATTTAAATTTTACTATCATTAAGAGCTTCGAACAATTAAAAAAATAGCCAAAATTGGGGGTGTGTTTAGTTCGGTTTGTAGGCTCCACCGATAACCGAACTTCGATTTTGGTTAGGTTCCTTCAGTTTTTGATTTGGTTTCGGTTAGTTGCCCAATGTGTTTTTTTTTGTCTTTTTTTGGTTTGGTTTCCACATAATCATATGTTTATAAATTAGTTATATGAGAAAGTTATGAGAACAATAATAAAGGAATATAGGTATAAAAGCTAAAATACATAAAATAGTTGTAAATAAATAAAAATACACATGGTTCGGTTCAGCTTCGGTTAATTCGGTTAACCAGAAATACAAAACCGAAATCGTAACCGATTTTCGCTTAATTTGGTTTTCGGTTAATTTCAGTTCGACTAACGGCTCAGTTTAGGGCTGTTCAAAAAGTTTGTAGCTCGAGACTCGCTCGAAGCTAGCTCGAAAAAGGCTCGGCTCGAAAAAAGTTCGTTAAAAACGAGACGAGCTGTAGCCAGAATTTTTGGCTCGAAAGAAATTTCGGCTCGGCTCAGCTCGATTACAATCCTAGCTCGGTTGCATAGTATTGAATGAGTAATTCAAAGTAATCATATAAGCATTAACCCAGATTTCAACTGCGAACCCTAAAACAACAACAATTCAATCAAAATTAACGAACAATACGTACAGTCTTTCTCGAAGCTCGGGGGTATCTTTAGGTGTGCCGAGGGCATTGACTAGCCTCTGAAACGTAGAGACCGATGTATTGATCTGGAAGATTCCCGAAGCAATAGCTCGGGTCGGATCTTCTTGGCTTGAATTAAGCGGACTACTAGCTTCAAGATCGTGATGGCTCATCGTATCTATTTACGCCTGGTTATATCCCTCAAATAAACCCTAGACATTGATTTCGATTTCAATTTCAATTTCAATTTCAGTTTCGATTTGAACATTAAACACATTGAAGAATCCAGATTAAGATGAAATAGCTTACCGATTGAGTTTGACGATGATGAAGAATTTGTCTGCGGGTTTAGGAGAGAACTGACGCCAATGCGATTATTTAAAAAAATAAAATAGTAAAACAGGGGGTAGGATTTGAGTTGTTTGGATGTATATGACGTCTGCGCGGGAAAGTCAAACCTAGATGAAGACGTCAATACTACGTTTTACGTAAAAAAATTATAATAAATTGTTATTAATAAAAGTTTAGATAATATAAAATAACTTTTAATCTTTTAGAAAATATGATCGTCATATTATAGTTATCAAAACTTAAAAAGGGATTTTTCCACACATCTTCTTATTAAGAATATTTATTACATATTTATCGAACCTTTAAAATTAATTATTTATTTTCTTTTAAAAGGAGAATTATGTAATTGATTTTTTTTATTTAGAAGGAGAATTATGTTTTAAAAAGAAAAAATATGTAATTAACTTTTTTACTTAGTAAATATATTATAAATGATAGTAGAAAGGGCAAATTTGCAAATATCCCTTATTAGAAAGCATCAAAATAGCAAATAGAAATACATGATTAAAAATTCACATAAATACATGTATTTTGGCACACATAGTTGAAATTGAACTTGCATCAAGTATGATAATTCTGGTTAATAGTGAATATTGATAAGCATTAAATTCATCATGTTTTTTAACGGCCAACTAATCAACTGTCGGGTACTCCGTACGCGGTCCCAATGGCTAAAGGATGCCTAAGCTGGCCACTAGTCCAGACGGACGAGGCCTCTAGCCCACCAATCCACCATTCACCAATTCCCGGGGAAAACTCGACCCAAGCACCCCTCCCAAAGGCACGACGGTGGAAGGCCGGAAAAACCAGGTGAGATCAAGAATCGAACCCAAGACCTGGGTCTCCTATCACTTCCCTTATACATCCGTCTTACCACTAGGATAAAACATCATTGGCCTAATAAACACGAAGAAGGGGCCTAGTAAAATAAAACACGAAGGCCTAATTTTTTTGAGCTTGATTTTCCAAAAAATTTAGATTAACCAACTAATGTTAAATGAGGGTCTTGTCACCCCTAGACATCAATTGTATTCACCCTTGTTATAGACATCTTAATTTATTCAAATAAGTATATTAGAAATTAAAATTTGTATATGTATATATGTGTGTGTATGCTTACCGTTATCAATTAATGTAACATTTTTCAAAAATATCTTATTCATCTTTTAATGCTTTAAACTTTTAATATTGGTTGTTTAAATTCCTAAGAAAACTTTTAAAAGTAGTGGCTTATGATATGCAATTTCTCTCCTATCAATTGACGATTTCGAACACTTTTTTTTTTTTTGAACGGCAAATTTCGAACACTTTTAACATAAGTTTTCAAACAATGATTTGAAACAAAGGATCGGAACAGTTTGAATACAATTGGTATTGCATCCATATGTTAAATAAAAATATGTGTTACAAATTCAAAAGGTATAATAAAAATTTTAATTTAGAAGTTATAAGTGAGATAATAGGGGATTTACAAGCGAGAAATTAGAAGGTGTTATTGTATTTATTATTTGTTTTTCAGTTAATTGACAAATAAGTGATATATCTTTGAAATTAAGGTTTCAATTTTGTTTATTTTCTTTGTTTATTTTTTTTTATTTTTGTATAATTGCACAAAGATAATAGCAATGTTAATATTATTAAGTGCATGTTTGGTATTCTATTTTAAATCAACCTTTTAACTTATTTACTTGATGAATAAGTTAATAAGTTAATAAGTTAAAAAGACTTTTGGTAATTTTAAAAGTACTTTTGGTTTTAATTTTTTAAGTAGTGTTAAAAAATTATTTATAAACAGCTACTTTTTGTGTCTTTTAAAATGTTTTCTAACTTTTAATGGTTATACTCTTTTATTTTTCGTAGAAACTTAGATATCCAAACAACTTATTGACTTATTGACTTTTCATATACAAAAATTAATCCAAAAACATTTTTATAAATCTATTTCAAAAAGTCATAATTTAATAAGAACTTTTAACAAAAAGTCTTTTTAAACTTAACAAAAATCTCAAATATGTCCTAACTATAGCTTCATTTCAATCGTTACAAATCTCAATCACAAACAATTATGTTTATTGTGTTTTCTTTTATTATTGCCCTACACGTGTACTTTCATATTATACAATTATTTTTTTTCTTATAATCAAGTTATTTAAGAATTTTTATTCAAAGTATAAATTTTTTAAATTTAAATAACAAATAAAACTATTTTCTGAATTGAATGATTTTTCGAATGATAAAAAATATATATAATTTTTTGAATTAAAAATAATATATATTAACTATTATTTATTTAATTAGCATAATCTTTTATGTAAAAGAAGAGAAAGGAAAAATAATGATAATTTTCTAGAATTTGAATAAGTTATATTATTATTGTTATTACTATTATTTTCATTACAGTTTTTTTTCCGAATTATTTATAAAGTTCTACGTTGCTTTTGAAATATCTTAAATTTGTTTTATATTTAAAATAATTAAAATCTGGAAAAAAATATTGTTCTGAAATTTCACAGAATGTTCAAATTAGTGGTCTGCGGTGCGGTTTGGGCAATTTTGCAAAACTTTCTAAACTAAACCACTAACTGCGGTTTCAAAAAATGACAAACCAAACTGACCAAGTAAGTTGTATAAACCAAACCGACCGGTATTGACGGTTTTACAGCTCGATTTTGCGGTTTCACGGTTTTATAAAAGCAATAGAGAACGGTTAATATAATGATGCAAAAGACTACAATCCATTTCAAATTCAAATTTCAAAAGTTGAAAACCATAATCTAAAAGCCAATCATAATCAAAAATATCAAACTAGTATAAAAAGGGTGATGAATGGACTTTGTTTGAAGATCTTCAAAATCAATAATATTGTCCTCTTTCTTTTTCATTTTAATACCGTGAGCCAAAAATAAAGAGAATGGAGGGGTAATGTGTAACGACTCATTTTGGAGAAATATCATAAAACAAACATAATTGGTGTATAATTATGTTTATTTTAATTAATGGGTGTTTTATAAGATTTAGGTACTTTAAATATTATGTGATGGGAGTTTTAATAAATATTTGTTAATTATAACTAAATGGTGGGTGTTAACTAACATAACTTAGTTAGTTATAACTAGTTAGAGTTAACTAGTAATAGAGGGGCTAAATGTGTAAATAGCTTAAACTTAATCAAAAAGGGGATTAAAAGGAGGTGGAGGTCAAAATAGGTCAAAAAGACCATTTTGGTTCTTCTGGATATAGAGGCGACGAGAGAGAGGAGCAAAGTGAAGGGAAACCTCAATTTCAGAAATTGAAGCTCCAAATCATCAAGGAATGTTCATGCAATCATAAATTGGAGTTGTTCTTGAGTCATAAAACATCAAGGTATGAATTTTTGAGTGTTTTTGGTGTAAATTTCGTGGGTCTCATATGGGGTATGAGTGGGGTATGATGAAATACGAAATTTGGGTGTTTGGAGGGTGTTAAATGTTGTTATTCATAGTGGTAATCATCTAGGGTCAACATTTTGATCATTATCTTGCATGTAGACGTGATATGGTAAATGGGGGTTATGATGTTTATGGGGTATATGAACTTGGTGGTTAAACTTGGTGTTTAAATGTTGAGTTTGATGATTTTACAAAATGGTTGGAGTTTGTTTATGAATATGATGAACTTGTTCATCTTGTTAAAAAAATAATGGAGTTTGATTGAGGTTTTATGGATCAATGATCATAGGTGGTTAATTGGGTGCACATAAGGTGAAAATGGTGTAATTTGACTAGTTATAGTCAAACCTTATATTAAAACCTATTAGTTGTGATAATAGGAAACGATACTGGAGGTAGTGGAACTAAACGACCCGGAAAGGAGACTGTTGTGGATAACTTGTCGGGGCGAGGTAAGTCACCCACCTATCATACTTGATGTTGTTAAAAGGTGTTATGTACATATATGTATATATGTATGTAGATGTATGTGGAATATACATGGAATGTTTAATTTGGTGAATTGGTGTTTGTATATTTGTTGTATGACAATAACATGCAATAGGTGTTATATTTGATTAGTTATTTTATGTAGAATGTTAACTTTTGATGCGGCATAATAAGAATGATTCACAAGAGGTGTGAACTTCTTATTGAAGTTTGACTGAAATTGGTCAAACAATTCACAAGATATGTGAATATGTAAATTGGGTGAATCGGTGTTTTTATGATTGGTGTTTGACAATAATATGCAATTTGTGTTACATTTGCTTAGTTATTGTAAAATTTGTATGTTTACAAGTGGTGTGTAGAAGTATGAATGATTCACAAGAGGTGTGAACTTCATATTTGAAATTTGACTGAAATTGGTCAAATGATACATAAGAGGTGAGAAGGTGAAATTAATTGGTGTTAGGTTACTTGGTGTTGACAATAACATGCAATAGGTGTTTAAATTGCTTAGTTATTGTGATTTGGTATGTTTATAAGTGATGTGGTGAAATAAGAATGATTCACAAGGTGTGTGAACTTCTTATTTGAAGTTTGACTAAAAAATGGTCAAACAATTCACATGAGGTGTAAATGTGAAATTTCTTGAATCACAAGTGGTGTGATTACCTATCTTGAGAATCCTTGGTTAAAAAGGAAGTCTCAAGTGAATGGTGAATAATTTGACTTTATTTGGAGATTTATATGTTCTAACACTTTGAATTTTGTTTTGAGGTGCTATGAACATGATTTTCATATGTTGAATATGTTGATAATGTTGTACAAATGAGAATCCTTAGGTGTAAAGGAAGTCCCATTTGGTTTGGGTGAGAAATGGTGGTGTTAATGGGTTTAGGTGAAAACGACCCGTTTAACAAATCACTCGGTATTAAACATAATGATATCATTAAATTATGTTTGGATATTGGTTTTTATGTCCCTAAGGTGTTATGTGATGTATTTGGAGGTAACGGAAGGGTTAAAACGATCCGGGGTGGTTACGGGAGTGTAAAACGCGAAAAAAGTGATATTTGGTATGTGCAGAGAGCATAAGCTACGCCCTGGGCATAGCCTATGGTTGGAGGGTTCTGTTTAAAATGATCATAGCCTACGGTCAGGCCATAAGCTACGGTTGGAAGGTTCTGTTTAGAATGACCATAGCCTACGGTCAGCCCATAAGCTACGGCTGGGGGTGTCCAAAATCACTCGTTTTGATCGTTTAATCGCGTTTTAGGATCTAATAACCTTTCGTTATGAACCAAAGAGTATACATATGTGTTCTTACTTTGTTATAACGAACTAATGATGATTTAAATGTGGTGTTTTGTAGGTGAACGTAAAGGGTGATGGCACGCGTGATCGGGAATAGAATGAAGGATCGTATCGAACCTGTTTTGATTGAAACCCAATAACTTTTGTGAATTGTTGTTAATGTTGTAATTGGGTTTTCAAATGTTGAATTAACCTAACTTTATATGTTTTGGTGAAAACTTGGATTATTTTGGATGATGAAAATGGATGTTTATTTTGAAAAATCTGGGACCTATTTTGAAATGTTGTTTTAAAACACGTGTCATACATGTGAAATTTTGAGCCTTACAAAATGTAAAGGTGTATGTTTTTTCTTATTTTTTTTATTAATGTAAGTAAACTCTACATTAATTAAAAAATAAATAAAAAACATACACCTTTAGATTTACTTTATTGTGGACCACAAAGTAATAAGATGTAATTATTCGGTTAATGTAATAAACATTGGTTAACATTTGATCCTCTCCCTATATATATATGCGGTTTATACGGTTTAGAAATATGCAAACCGTAAACCGCACCAAACCACTCGGTTTTTGAAATAAGCAAACCATAAATCATACCATGAAGTTTTAAACCGACTAAACCACCAATTATTTTCGGTTTGGTCCGGTTTAAACGATTCGGTCGGTTTATGGACATTCCTAGTTCAAATTGATAAGTTAAGGTTAAAAATAATTTTATAATTTTTTTTTATAAAAAATCGCTTAAAATGGCCAAAACCCAGAAAGTTGATTTGATATTGCCGGTGCCGATTTCGAGCTCGGGCCTCTTTGCCGCATAACATCTTACCACTAGGCTGGCCAAGAGGTTTGTTGGTGGAATTTCTCTCCGTTTATACTTTTGTTTAAAATCAAACAAATACCCAACTCGTAAGAGCCCTAACCTACAATTCTATCAAATTCAATTGATTCCTCGATCGTGAGCCTCAAATTCTTTAAGGCTTTTGATCCTTAACTAAAAACGAGTCGAATGATGTAGAAGATTACCTGTAATGCTATAGACTCGATCGAGTTTGAATAACCAGTTGTTCTTGATCGTTCTTCAAGTTCGATTCTCACTTAGGAGTGTTATGAATGTGTGCTTGATGTCAGGGTTGTCTCTGAGAAATCAGGTGTCATGTACGAATGTTAAAAATGGGCCTATGTGCGCACGCGCACACACACAAATTGACGATAATTAAAACAACAGTAAAAACAATAAACAATATTGTTTTAGCAAAATGATACATTTTAATGTTTCAAATAACTAAATAAAACGTGACGTTTTTCTATCATTTTTTGATGCAAACTTGTTGATTAAATTTTCATAATCCACATTGTCTAGTATCTCATTCTCAATAGTATCGTTGTCAGTCCATTAAGTTTTTCTTGAGACATTATCGATCGTAAGTATAACTTCAACAACTTCAATTTCGAAAAATTTCTTTTTGCAGATGTCACAGGTACCAGAATTGTCAACAAGATTTTATATGCAATTGATGCATTTGAAAAACAATCGACTTGCTTCAAATATTTTAAATGTAATTAAAAATTGAAGTGTTATATGTGCTTCTTGTAAAATAAATTAAAATAAATATAATATATACAATTTTTTTAAAAATTTAGGGCCTCTAAAAAATTGGGTCATATGCGGTCGCACCTCCCGCACTTGAACAAAGACCTTGATGCTCATATTATTTCGTTTTGAACCAAAGAAGGTGGTTTGTGCATTTGATTGGAGTTTTTATGCAAGATTTAATATGGTTCAATTTTTAGTTTGATCGTATAATTCTGGAAACTCGATTACACGTGATTTCAATTTAAATCTTATTATTGGTTGATTGAAAATATTTGCACGTTTGAATCCTTACCAATATGATTCTTGATTGAGCTGGCACCTAGCTAGAACGAGCTGGACATGAGTCGGGTCACGTTTTTTTGGTTCAGATCATCAAGAGGAGGTAACGGGCGAGGAAGAAGAAACCAAGTACTCTGATTTGATAGAAATAGGCCCTCCATTTTTAGGTGTTTTACATTTTTAGTTTTGAGTTCTCATAAAACTAAATCAGATTTGAATATGTACAAATATAACCCCTATAGCTCATACTTTATTATTTTATTTTTCCAAAAAGGTTTATAAAAGTTTATAAGACCTAATTTATTTTTTTATAAAACAACTTTTATAATTCGTCGTCGTCGTACGTACATACTATGTGTGTGTGTATTAATTTTTATTTGTATCATGTTAAACCTTATTTTTTAGAACGTAATCACATTTAGATATTATCATACATACACAATATCTATATATATTATGCCTGATAACTATATTTGAAGTGCTTTATCTTTATCAAAGTTAAACTAATTCATATATTTATGTATTTGTATGTGTGAGTTTATACCAAGAATTCTCTAGTTATTTATTTATTTATTTATGATTGAGCACAAATAAAATTCAAAATCAATAAGAAAAACCCTAGGGGTTATAATAAACAAATTTTTATGAGCAAAAACAACCCAGCAAAACCAACAAACAAACATATAATCCTATATTACGAAAATTTCTAAAAATGATATGTATCAAATGTCCACTAGGTCTTCTAAAAGACATTAGCACGGTTTTTGTCCAAGAAACTTAATTATTACCTGAAAAGACATACATGAAAATGTCAACCATAAAGTTGATAAACTCATAGGTTTAAGTCACAAATAAGATGTATATTATATACTAAAGGAATGGACAGTAACATAAGTAAAATATGTAAATACATAAGTTTACAATCAAACATATTGACTTGCCTTAACTCGGAACATAAACAAATGACTAATGACATGGATTATATTCAGCTAATTGTCGAAGCATAACGTATGTTGGTTTTATCCAACAATCCAAACAAGCAAGGGTGCAGTGTCAACCCAAATATTACTATCAATACCTCTCAATTGCTCATTCTAGAAGTTATATGGTGTGAAAGAATCAAGGAGATTTTAGAACATGTCACATTTCCTATGTAGCACATTAAATCACACATATGTAGAATGTACAAACTTACGGTTTAAATCATGTCACACACGTATGTGTATGTGTATGCATAAATATATGAATTTTATCTTAAAATAACCTAACCTAAAGAGTTAACACTTGAATCTATTTCTGACAATTCATTTTAAATCTTGAAAAAAAATTAGTACAAAATAAAATTAAATAAAAATATGTTTAGAATAAAGAAGTCAACTTTAATGTGATTTAATATAGAAACACATTTTTTTCTCTCCATATTTATTATAATGGTTAGAAATGAGTTTAAGAATTAGCTATCTAAGATTGAATTATGATAGGATACAAGTCCTATAAATATATATATATGTAATATGAATGTTATGTATACACTTATATGTATATCAATGTTAATAATATATACACATGTTTATATGGCTGTTTTTTAAAAAAAAATTGGTTTTTTGAACAATTTCTAGCTGTAAATAAATATGTATGAATGCTTTACTATTTACTAGTATTTATTTTTATATCACTCAAGTATATATTTAATTCCTATAGATATATCTTTCCAATTAGACTAAGAAAATGTGTTAAGGCCAGTCCATTTTTACAAATTTAACTAAAACACACCAAAGAGTAAACGGACATAAAAACCAGCTAATTGATCATACCTGGAACCAAAACAGGTCATACAATATAATACTAGCATATTTGTTAGAGACGCTAAAGTACTTTGGAGTAGTCTAATAATACGAATAAAATATAGTTGCTACTAGAAAAAAATAAAAATAAAAGATGTTGCATCAAACACACAATCTTTAAATTATTGACCGTTGGAACAATTGATTTAAATTTTAAATACAGACTGATCTCTTTATGACCCCGGACCCCTCATGTTCCCTCATGGCTCCACTCGTGAAGTAGTGAGACATGAATTCTAAGGGTCAACTTGATTCTTTAAACTTTAAACCCAAATCCAAAGTTACCCGTTTCTCTTTCAATCAATGATATAGGTTTGTTTTAATTTCAATCAATAAGTATTTCTACGTTTCAGATTTTATGATATAGATTTTTCAAATTATTATTTTTCATTAAAAGAGACTTAAAAAACAACATACATTTGTTATACATTTGTGGCATCTTTATTAATTTTCTAATCACCAAATCACCCGTTTACATGCTCCCTAACATCTTTTCTAAAAAACAACAAATAGTAAGATACGCAATCACGGGTTTAGTTTAGAAGCAAAAGTGTTAGGTTTATGTCTTAAGGTCAAAAGATGTTTTTGATAGCTTCTGTTTTCACTAAACAATATACATTTGTTTCTCTATAATAATATAATAAAACGGTATTGTTGTTTTCATGGTTTGGTAATCAATAGATATCAGTTTTGGTATTTTCTATGGCATGGATACTTTTTGATACCAACTGAAAATATCAGTATCAGTATCATCAGTGACGGAGCTTGAAAAAGGCTCGAAAGGGGCCGGAGAATTTTTAAGAAGAAAACGGAGAGGACCGAAGGATTTTTAGGAAGAAAACGAAGGGAACCGAAAGATTTTCTGACGAAATACTATAATATCGACCATTCCGAGCGAAAAAACAGGGGGGCTTGGGCACCCCCGGGCCCCTTCTATCCTCCGTCCCTGACTATCATTATTTAATTATCATGTTTTTAGTATCGATATTTTTTATTATGGTACCGGTATTGGTACGCTACCAAGCTCATATATAATTGATAGCATTATACCTTTTGAGACTTTTTCCGTAAGACATGTTGTATGCTCGAGTTTTGGCTTGTGCAATTTTTTTAACCTTCTTTATTGTTAAGATATATTTGTATTGTTGCAACATAACATATCAGTACATGCACAAAAAAACCGGTTAACCGAACCAGTATCAGTTTGTGACCGGTTAGAAACCGGTTTTTAAACCGGTTATTGGAATCGGTTTTAGGTTTTTGAAAAAGCTAGTGGTTTAGGACCGGTTTGAAGTTTCAAGAGACCAAACCGGTTATTAACCAGTCCAACTTAGGAAAAAATCGGTTATTTGGCGGTTAACCAGTTCAGTTAACCGGTTTCGGTTATATATCAGTTTCAGTTTTAGATCTTGAAAAACCAGTTATTGGTAAAAATCGGTTGCCAGACTTTGACCGGTTAACCGGTTCGGTTATTTTAAAACCGGTTTTCCACCGGTTAACCGGTTTGTGCACCTCTATGTTCAGTTGGTGCAACTCAAACAGTAAGGTGGGCAAAACAACTGATTTTGGAACTAAAAACCGACTATCCGAACAGGAACCGGTACAACCCAAACCGGCGGGTACATATAGTTCCAATTTATCAGAGAAATCATAACCGGAAACAATTACTGAAACCGGTTCCATCTTTACCAGGCCAAAACCGGAACCTAACTAAAACTGTTTATTGACTTTGTTGATCAAAACTAGAACCAATTTGAAACGGGTTTTCGGTTTAAAAACGGTTTGTGCATCCCTAACTCAGAGGTTCAACTTGTGCAAGTCGCTTGTTGAAGCCATGATGTCTGCGTGCAAATTTTTTCCCCAAATTTTTTTAAGCATTTTTTTAGATCTTGTATAAAAATTGCATTCACCGTCAACTTGATGCAGTGTTAAACCATTACAAATCACGTAATCATGCGACAACTGCGTCCCAATACGTGCCAGTATGTAACAAAATTATCATATATCCTCTCTCCTTTGCTCCTAGAAAATAAACGGTCCCATATTTTTAAGGATCATGTTATTATTACACCTATCTCATACCCTCTACACCCTTTATATGTCTCGTATATGCCTATATGAGGCATATATGCGTCGTATATAAGGTAATCATTGGTTATCAGAATTTGTCAGTATTAATAATTAGACTCGTATACTCCTTGTATAGATATATACGCGTTATGTAGGTTATATACGTGACGTATACCGTATACGTAAGGTGTATAGGGTTGGAGGAAATAAAATAAAAAAGTTTATGATGTATAAAAAAGTAAATAACCTATCCCATTTTTTATTTCCAGCTGCACTCCATTTATTCTACTTTCTCTGTTACACGTCTTTTTCTGAGATACCCGTTTGCGCCTTTGTTTACCTTACACGTGGAATTACAGCGCATTCTAGCATATCGGAAACACTTGCTGAAGTGCAGTCACATATGCGCACTCTAGCATGGAAATAAAAGAAATGCCGGAGAAGCCGCCGAAAAAGAATCGGTTTACCTCTAATGTAGGAATTTCCGGTGGAGAAGATGCCGGTGATCTTTTTGCAAGTTCCTCATGCTTCGAATCGCCAGCACGTTCTTCTCGATCTCCATAGATCCACCACCGTCAGTATCATCTACGTCAATCGAATATAAGATTGACAAAAAAACGCAACAGTTATTTAAACAAAACTTCGTGAGAAAATTTTCCGATTGAAATTAGTATAATAATCAACATGTTCAGTTGTAATTCTGTACCGTACCTATCGCAGTCTGCTTCGACGGAAGCGTTGTGAATCCGCTGTTCTGAGCTAGATCTGAAATGCAAAATCAACAGCATGCAGATCAATACGAGAAATTAAAATAAACTGCGAATTAGAACTCTATTCAATCAATTTAGTATGAAAATTAACCGTGTTTGGAAGGATCGTGAGAGGATAAGTAGAGAATCAGAAAGCAGAAGAACATGAGGATCGGAATTAGGTGAATCAGTCTCGTAGAAGAAGATACTGGTATTGATTTTTGTTGATTAGTTTTTTGTGACTTGCGTTCCACGTCGTCGACCGAGCTGGCCGGACATGGTGCTAATTTGTCCTTCCGGTGGTCGTCGGAGATGAAGTCATTGCCAGTGTCGTCTTTGATAACTCCGGCACCGGAGAAGAGGACTCCATGGCATTGAATCTGGGAAGCCGGTGATCCGAGAGATTGACGGTGCATGTTTTCAGTTGCATTGGCAATGAGAAATGGTGCTGGCGACTGGTGAGTATTGAAGCATTTGAAGGCCTTAAGATCTTTTCTGTTACTATTTTTATCCTTTCCCAACCGTGTCTAAAATTCCAAAATTCAAATTATTTGAAAAAAAAGAAAAAAAAAATAATATTTGAAATCTTAATAGTATAGATTTGGGTTAGTTAGACATTTTTTATTCGGGTTTGATTAGATATCAAAAATGAAAAATGCAAAAACTTATTTATTTGATTTAAATATTTGAATTTAACCCAAAAAAACTGAGTAAATCATGTTTATTTGGATATAAAAATCATGTGTATTTAGGGTTGTAAACAAGACGAACATTTAGCAAACAGTTTGTCAATTGTTTTGCAGAAAGTTCGTTTATGTTCCTTTAATAAATGAACGAACATGAAAATAGGTTGTGTTCGTGAACATTCGTTTGTGTTCGTTAACGTCCGTTCATTTGTTAAATATGTTTTATATATATTAATTTTTTAATTTTAGTTTAATATCATAACATTCAAATTAAAAATTTAGTCATTTGAAATGTATATTTGTTAAAAACACAGTAATTTGAAAGTTAGATCTTTGAAATATTTGTGTAAATAATTATAATTGCGATTATTATTTTTAATTTTTGATCTATTTAAATAAATTTATTTTTGTTTTTTATATTAAATGTTTAACTTTAAGATGATTATGTCAAATTTATGAGATTCTAATGCTATTTTTATTTCAAAAATAAAACATGTTTGTTTATGTTCGTGAACAAGTTCAAAACCTTAATGAACGAACACAACCAAGATTTTTCATTTGGTAAGTACTCACGAACCGTTCGTTAATAAGTTACATGTTAAACAAACGAACACAAACACAGTCTCGTTCGTGTTCGACTGTTCATTTATAGCCCTATGTGTATTCACGTTATTTGTTTATTAAGATAGATTCAAATTGGTTAAGTGTATTTTTTATTCAGATCAGTTTGTATTTTTTATTCAGATGGTTCATAGATAGAATTTTAAAAGTTTAAAATCCAAATAAGCCGAAAAAACCGATATTTCAACAGATAAACTTCAAGTTTATTCGTGTTTCACACTTTGCAAATACAACTGTATTTGTTTAAAAATACGAAGCTGATATATTGACATAAAAGGATCAAATTCTTAACAAAAGCTTATCTTAAATTGCTTATGATTTCAAAAGTTTTAATAACTAACATTTTAGAAATCGGCAGAGAATTATACGATTTTTTTTGGCAAACTGGCTTTTAATAATCCAAACTTTGATCAATTGGTCACTGCCGGTCCCAACTATGAAAATCCCCAATAACGGTCCGAACTTTCGACATATTTACCTGTGGCGGACCGCCGTAAAAAAAACTCTAATGTCGTTAACTTTTTCCCGATTTTCGAACGGATTTTTGAGGGCTTTTGTTCAGATAGAGAATACGAGTCGAATGACGTATGACTTACCTCGAAACGTTGCTCTAAATTTCCCAATTTTGGTGTTTAAGCTTTCAATTCATCAAATAAATCATCAAATTGGGAAATTTGGTGCAGCATTTCAAGGTAAGTTATACGTAATTCGACTCGTATTCTCCATCTGAACAAAAACCCTCAAAAATCCGTTCGAAACTAGAAAAAAAGTTAATGCTGTTAGGGTTTTTTTTACGACGTCCGCCAGTGGTAAATATGTCGAAAGTTCGAATTGTTATCGGGGATTTTTATAGTTGGGACCGACAACGGTTAATTGATCAAAGTTTAGATTATTTAAATCCAATTTGTTTTTTTTTTTATTGTTTCTCTCACCTGACACATGTGATTATTTTCTATGTAACAAGTAATCAAGTATATTGTTTTTTCAGTTTTATGTTATTCTATCCTACTTAAAATTGTGTACATTATTTAACATGTTCTTCAAATTCAACTGATTAGATGGGCATGGTGTCTCGGAGATAGCATCACGGGTTCACGTGGAAACACCAACAAAACTTGTATGGGTTTGGAATTTAGGGATGTAAACAAATTAAACGTTCAGTGAATAGTTTGTGAACCGTTTAACGAAAAGTTCGTTTATGTTCATTTGTTTAATAAATGAATAAACACATACAAGAAATTTTGTTCGTTTAATTAAAAGAAGGAAAATGAATTGAGGCCGTGTATTCATTTGTGTTCGTGAATGTTCCAAAAGGTATTTGTTTACGTTCGTTAACGACCATTTATGTTATTTTATTATGTTTACTAGGTTAAATCCCGTGTATTACACGGGTTTAATATACAAAATGTTATATACTTTTTAATAAAAATTAAAGTTATGTCTATAAAAATTAAAAAATAAGAATTACACTTTGAATTTTTTTTCATTATACATATTGTATTTTAATATTCAAATCATCATATCAAGCTAAGTATTTTAAAAATAATTCATGGAAAATAATTACTATTATTATTATTATTGAATATTTTAATGAACATAATTTGAAGTTAATGATAGTAAGATACCTAAATAGAATTTTAGATAATAAAAGAAGTTTAACTAAAAACTTTATAACTAATTGCAGATTAGATTCATTTGCTTAAGAATATATTAATTATTTTTCATATCTATAATTCACAATACATTATTAAATAATGGATATCAATAATTAAATAATAGATACACATTGAAAAAAAACTAAATGACTAAAATGATAATAAATGCTACCAATTATATACTTTTTTTTAAATTAAGAGTTACAAACAGATAATAACAATTTAAAATAAGTTGCTGTCAAAAACAATATATGAATATTAAAGTTAATTTTCATATTTTATTATACAATTAACTGAATAAGTAAAAATATTTATATACTAACATTTAATAATATGACAATACATAAAAAGAATTAACTTTTATGAATTATAATTATACCATAAATTGTAACTTACCTAAAAAATTGTAAGTTAAAATATAAAAATATATGAATATACATGAAATAATTTCAATATATAATTAACTTTTATGAATTATTTATAAATTGTAAAATATATAAATAAGTCTTTAGTTTTTGTAACTTACCTAAAAAATGAAAAGATTTAAATGTTTTATATGATTTAATGAAAATAGTAAGTTAAAATATAAAAATATATGAATATACATGAAATAATTTAGGTTTTTAATATTTTCAATTTTAATAAAATCATTATTTGTATAGTTTACAATTTGTTTTATAATGTATCAATTTTATTTTAATTTGTTTAGTTATTTGCTTCATTCAATATACTCTAAAAATATTATTAAATTTATACATTAAAAGTGTAAGATATTCATGACTTAATTATTTATTTGTATACATAATATATTAAATATAAGAAAATAAATTAAAGTAATAATTTATCAAATTTATTAATTATCACTATTAATTAAGTAGTGTTAATAAATGATTTAATTCTCCAAGTTTTAGGAGAGAAACAAATATGAAACATACTCTATTGCATAACATGTGACAAACAAAACCTTGATTTATTATATAAGATAGATTTGTTACATATGTTTTATATTCTTAAATTTTTTATTTTTAGTTTAATACCATAACATTGAAATTAAAATTTTGCTCATTTGAAATTTGTATTTTATTAAAAACATAGTAATTTAAAACTCAGATTTTTGAAATAATTGTTTAATTGCGATTGTTATTTTTAATTTTTACTTTGTTTAAAGAAATTTATTTTGTATTTTTATAGTAAATGTTTAACTTTAAGATGATTATGTCAAATATTTGAGATTGTTATTTTTAAAATAATACATGTTCGTTTATGTTCGCGAACAAATTCAATTCCTTAATGGATGAAAACGAACAAGATTTTTCGTTAAGTGTTATTAAACCGTTTGTAAACAAGATAAATGTTATATAAATGAACACGAACAAGGGTCCGTAATGTTCGTTCGATTTACAACTCTAGAATTTGGAGAGTGAGTTTGTTAAAATTGGGTAGTGATCTCGGGTGTTAAGCCAGATGTGTATATATAGTTTTAATGACTTGTATTGTTTGATAAGATGTTAGAATGTAACGCATTGATTTGATAATCTGGAATAAATAAAAATATCATAAAAATGTGATTTTTTTTTATAGAAAGTTGTCGGCTAAAAGATTTATCTTTTAAAGATAAAAAAACAAATTCTGAAAATCACTCACCTCTCTCTTTCATTAAATCTGAACCATAGAAATTATTCTTGATTGAAACTAAAACAAATCTACACCATTGATTGAAAGAAAAATAGGTAACTTTGAATTTGGCTTTAAAGTCTAAGGAATCAATATGGACCCCAAGAATTCACGAGTGGAGCCTTGGGGGAACATGGGGGTCGTTAATCAATTTGTCATTAAATCAGAATAGCTATTCCTCATGTCAACAAATTGTTGTTTAACCGACAATTTATGATTCTTATAAGGCTTGTGTTATGTGAGATCATGAGTTTAAATCCTGACCAAAGCGTTTAATAAAAGGTTTACAGGATAGTGGGTTTTCTTCTTAGGAGTAGGTGAATTTGTTCGGATACGGCGCTCGCCAGCACTTGGGGTTTGGATAACATAGAGTTGATAGCAGAGTGTGATCGCAACATGTGAGTTGTGTCTGAGGGATCCATTTGAGCTATGAAAATACATGTCGTTGAGCTCTATCTTGTCATTAAAAAATTAGATATTTCTTGTTCCATGTTGCATCAAGAATAATGTTACGTCGTATATTAAAACATGTTGTAACAGTTGTTATTTTCAATTTATGCCTTAATACATAAAAATAACCCGGTTCAATGTCAAATCACAAGAGTGTCTACACCCTAAAAAACCAAACCACAACGATGGTTTTTTAAGACAAACATTTGAGATAGGCGCAAGGGGTTGTATGATCCTAAATAATATACGCAAATAAAAAACACTTTGCAACGATAATCCGTCTTAAAACCCTAAAGTGTATTGTTATAGTGTTATAAATAGGAGTGTCACTCAACCGTAACACCTGAAATTATAGAGTGTATTATGTCGTAAAAATCGAAGCTCGTCACAAAAAGTAATTGTTATTAGGTTTAAAACCCGGAAACGTGCACCACTGTAAAAGCGTGCGTCAAATAAAATTAGATTTTTAATTTTTTTTTCTTCATTTACTTATTACATAACAAACATGGGCGGCCCGGTGGAGGCAAACCCGACCCCCGTTCCGGGCCCATTTTTTAGAGGGCACAAAAATTTTTATATATACGTATATATAGAGATTCATTCGATTGAGAATTAATAAGGCGAAAAGAACTAAAAATAAGTATTTATAAACACATTGTTTAATAAGCACAAAAAATTATTTTTTTAAAGTATAAGAATTTACTTTCATTCTCTTTAAACGAAATATGTCCATTGGTTCGGTTAACGCTTTATTCGATCTGGTTTGATCGGTTTTCAATTTTTTTCACTGTCAAAAAACCGAACCGAATTTGAGAAGTGGTTCGGTTCTAATTTCGGTTAAAACCAAAAAAACAGATTGAAAGCCAAACAAACAGCTTAAAAGTCGAATAAACCGATTCAAATAAACCAAATTCAATCAAATAAACCGATTAAAAACCGAATAAACCGATCTGACTAAACCGAATTCAACCGAGTAAACCGAATTCAATCTTATATATTATTAATAAGATAATAAATTTAAATTTGAATTCGATTTAATCGATCAACCAAACAAATCAAATTTATAAAAAAAATTGGAATTAAAAACCGAAATTCGGATATGGTTAGGTACCGAACCAAAAACTGAATTCGGAATTTGGATACAGCTAGAACCAAAACGAAAACCAAATTCACAATTCGGTTCTATTTTTCAGTTACGAAAACGTTTCTGTTTTTTGGTTTTTTAAACACCTCTACTTTAATATTTGAATTCGTTAGGGCCTAGAGGACCTTTTTTTCCTGCTCGCCCTGGACACGTTAATTCTAGGGACCGCCCCTGTTAACAAACAAGCATACAGAATAAAGTTCACTAGTCATCAAGGTCTAGGGGTGTAATGAAGACAAACTCCACTCTTATCGTAGTAAAATAAAAATAGAAATCGCAATCTTGACCCATAGCAAGATAAATGTGTTGGTTTGGTAAGTAATTACTGTATTTTGGGTTAAAACGAGTATCATCATAACATAGATAGTGTTTAGATGAGTAACATCATAACAAAATACGAGTCAATATGGATAACTTAAAAAAAATATGAGAATATAATATATTCAAAATTCTAACAGTTATTAATAATATATTTGATGATAAAATTACTAAAAATTATGCAAATAAATATTTGTTTATTTGCATCCCATTTAAACTTAAATTAAATTGATGTTTATTAAAAAACCACTCATTTAAACCCAACATATTTTACTTAAAGCTAATCTTGATTCGAACACGTTCTTATCCGTTATCCAACCTGCCCGCCAATATATTTAGTTATTACATATGATTACAATTAGAAACCACAATGCATAGTTTGTGTAAAACTTGCAGGTTTTGGACATCTACCATAGTTGGTTTAATTGAGGGGGGGGAAAACAAATCATGAAAAAAGAAAAAAAAAACCCTGGTTCGTACCATCTCAAAGATAAAAGATTTATAAGAGCAGCATGGAACTGCAACATATTTTCATTTTTCATTGACAGTATCAAGGGCGGTCCTGAAAATTCGAGTGCTCCGGACGAATAAGGAAAAAAGGCCCCTAATGAATTATAAATTTGTGTTTCTTTGGTTTATCTTGAAATATAAGTAAATATATATAACATAAGAAGAATTTTTATAATTTTTGTGCCACTAAAAAAAATGGTCATGAACGGAGGTCGGGTTTGCTCCTCTCCAGATCTTTTCCATTGATGGTATTTTAAGATGTCTCCATACAAGTGTGCAGGTGTTCTGCTGTTAGCTTCAATAGAGTGTCATGTTGGTTGCCTAAATATGGTAAACAACATATCCCTTCGTTTTTTATTTGTAAAAATGTCAAATTGTGTGAAGTATGCAAAATTTGTAAGAAACTAGTGAGTTTACCCGTGCGTTGCTGCGGGAATTCCGTCACGATTTATAATATCAAAACGCAGACACATTCATATAAACAAAATGCAAATACATATGTTGTCGCTCTGACGTAAAATAATAAAGTGTAGCCGTCATAAATTGTATACCAATAACAATAATTATTATTTTAGTTACTATTATTATCATTATCATCATCATCATTAAAATTTATTTATCCTCTACCGCATTTTTTGACTAAAGATTAAAGTTTGAGTTATTATTTAATTACTATTACTATTTAATTATTGTCCCCATTAGTATTTAATCAATATTAAAAAGGGTTGTGTTATTCACACACCCACCCATCCACCCCACATCCCTTATACGCCTCGTATAGGTCTATACTAGGTGTATAGGGAGGCAATCATTGGGCGTCAGAAATTGTCAGTGCCAATGATTGGGAACCTATACGCGTCGTATAGGTCATATACGCAGCTTTATACGTGACCAATCATTGGGTGTCAGTGCCAATGATTAGGGATCTATACGTGTAGTATAGACCTATACGCGGGGCTATACGCCACGTATAGATCTATACGAGGAGTATAGAGTCGGTGGGGTGTTGAATTAAAAAATGTGGGTGTGTGAATAACCAATCCTATTAAAAAAAGGTCATTTAACAACGGTTAGAAAATAACATTTATTTAATTATTTCCTTTTACAAATATTAAGAAGACCTTTAACAGCGGTCATAATAACAACGGTTTAAGAAGAAAATAATTATTATTTTTTACTGTGGTTTGAAAAACATTCTACTCTTTTGCAGCGGTTACCTTTTACAAATATTTAAAAAAAAAATCCTTTAACTGCGGTCCCTAACAACAATTATTTACACATTTTACAACGGTCCAAAAAACTACAAAAAATATATTAGAAAGTATTTCTTTTACAACGGTTCACAAATATTTTGAAGCGGTTGAAACCCTTTTTTAAGCGGTTCTAACAGTTTATTGAGAAAGAGATAAAAATCAAATATTTAAATATTATCACAGTTCACAGGCAATGATTGTCTTTCCTAAATGTAATAATCATTATTAAAATTTATGTATCCTATACCGCATTTTTTGACTAAAGATTAAAGTTTGAGTTATTATTTAATTACTATTGCTATTTAATTATTATCACCATTAGTATTTAATCAATATTAAAAAAGGTCCTTTAACAACGGTTAGAAAATAACATGTATTTAATTATTTCCTTTTACAAATACTAAAAGGGAAGACCTTTAACCAGCGGTCATAATGCCAACATTAACAACGGTTTAAGAAGAAAATAATTATTAACTTTTACGGTGGTTGAAAAACATTCTACTCTTTTGCAGCGGTTACCTTTTACAAATATTAAAAAAAATCCTTTAACAACGGCCCCTAACAACAATTATTTAAACATTTTACAACGGTCCAAAAAACTACAAAAAGTATATTAGAAAGTATTTCTTTTACAACGGTTTACAAATCTTTTGAAGCGGTTGCAACCCTTTTTTAAGCGGTTCTAAAGCGTTTTTTACAACGGTTTATTGAGAAAGAGTTAAAAATCAAATATTTAAATTGCCTTTCGTAAATGTATATATAGTAATTATCGACATACAAGAATCAGCATTTGCATGATAACATCACGTAAGGATGAAATTACACAACAAAATTTACATGTATAATAATTTTACCTAGAGTGATAATTATAATGCAAGTGATAATTCTTTTTACGTGATAATTTTACGTATACATCACACAAAAAAAGTACTTTGTGTTTTAAACTTTACACACACAAGAGACGTATCTTTTTACTAATTTGATCTGAGAAATTTAAAACTTTTAAACTCAATTTTGATATTTTATTTCATTTTTTGTTTTTCTTGATTTAATAAAATAAATCAAATTATTATTCTATTTTAATCTACACCAAACAATCTTTTCTAATTATGTATAAGAGATGATATAAAATAAGTTTAACGAATATATTTTCAGCAAAATTTTACCAAAAAAATGACATTCCTCATCTATATATATATATATATAAAAAATAAGTTTAACTAGTAACATTACTCGCACGCTGCTGCGGACGGTACTATTAAAACATGAATGTTGCAAAGTGATGATAATACCCAAAGAAACATATAAAGTTGTGACGAATGGATTATGCAGATAAAAAAAGAAATAAAAAAACATTATTTTGTTTTGGAATGGTATGGTATAACAAATTAAGAAGATAATTTAACAAGAGACAAATAGAAAATGTCAAAAGAGAAAGAATGAGAGTCCACAAGATTCAAACTTGTGTCACTGCAAAATCTTAAAATCACGTCCTATTCGTCTCAGTGAGGCTCACTTTTGTGTTTGAAATGCGATATAAGTATATTTATACCTAACTATGACGCGGAAAATATAAGAAAAAAACCTCTTTCGAGCTTCGAACCTACCAAGTTGTCTGAAATTCCCTAGCCTTTACAGTCAAGCTAGAAAGACAACTCTATTAATCTCACACGGGATAAATTATAATGTTTAGAACATGTCTGTAGGATCTCAACCGACACCTCTAAATTAGATTGTAAAAGAAATTCACACTATGTGTTGTATCGGGCGGAAGTTGTAATGCATAAACTATTTGAAAGATTAGGTCGCTGAAACAACACGTTTACAGTCTTTGTTACGTGTGTCACATTGATGACACTAACGTGGACAGACATATAAATGAAACATATGAAGCCTATTTGATATTACTTGTTTTATAGAAAGAAAATACTTCGAAATATATAAACAAACTCCAATTTATACTAACACACATACAAATAAGGACGTTATAAATTATTTGTAAAATCAAATGTTGCGAAATACAACTATTATACTCGTTTTCGAATATTTTGATACGTGTATCAACATGAAGTGTACATGAAAATAATCTTGACAAACTATTATATTTAAAATTACATTTTTTTAAGAAAATTTGCGTTTAAATGTCGAGCAACTCGAATTTAAAACAGACATAATATCCATGCATGCGTTCTTTCTCTCCTCCCCTCAGCCATAGAGTCATCTTTCCTTTGATTTTTTTAGTCACTGAGAAGACTACTTCTGTAGCTTAAAAACTTAGGACACCACTTTTTCTAAAGTCGGGTGAATTAGATCTATAAGAACCCCCAAGTCCTAGCTTTTCAATAAAAAATGAATCCTTGACCCACACATACGAAAAGGCATATTGCAAAATAATTGTTGAAATTTTTTAGGAAAAATTATATTATATTATATTACAGGATTAGTTTGAAATTTTAGAAACTTGAGTGATCAAATTGACATCTGACAAGTAGATGAGTTAGTTATGTTAAGTTAAGTTACCCGCATACTCTGTCAAAACGATACAACTAATACTTGTGTGATATTAAAAGAGATATATGAAGTTGCGATACATCAGTTAAGGAGATTGAAATGTATATATGAATTTTTAAAAAAGTAAGTAAATAGAAAAAAGTAAAAGAAATAACAAAAGTGGAAAAAAGATAAAGGGAAAAAACCCAAAAAAAGGTAGTCGGTAACACGAAGTGTAACACCCCAATTGATGGCGGATCGAAACATCGGGGCGGCATGAAGTGTAAATTGTTCATAGCACAAAATATATAGTTGTAAATAATTCAAACTTCGCATTCAATTCCTCATTAACTTCAAACATTCAATACATTTCTTAAATATTCAAACCCTAACTATT
The DNA here is from genome assembly GCA_009363875.1 of Mikania micrantha. Classification (NCBI taxonomy): domain Eukaryota; kingdom Viridiplantae; phylum Streptophyta; class Magnoliopsida; order Asterales; family Asteraceae; genus Mikania; species Mikania micrantha. The sequence goes on along the minus strand of CM018687.1, from coordinate 47,211,599 downwards.
ACATCAATTTAATTCAAAAACAACAAACATTATTAAAATCCAATACAAGCTCAATAATATAGCTAAATGGCATCCTCACCTGAAACATATTTAAAATCAAGTGTCAACTACGAATAGTTGGTGAGTTTCATAGGTTTGTACACTCACATCAAAATAGGTTTACAAAAATGTTATAAATGATGTCTTATGTGAACTCAAAGCACAATGAACATAGTCAAAATGGACTAGCAAGTAAAGCAGATCAACTGATGTTAACAAATGATGTTCTGACCATGCTCTAGCATTCCTAACAATGCTGAAGTAGTAAACTATCACCAAGGACCTTCCCTGCAGGGTCGATCAAACATCGGTGGGATGGTTGGTCTAATAGATCTATCATAGTCACTAAGGGTGATCAATGCATGTTTTTAGCTAAAGTTCACAAACTATAAGATCATTAAACTAAGTTCACATGAAAAATGGTAATAGATAAGTTGTATGTTTCATCACAAAAATAAGACAGTAAAAGAGGACTATGAAGACTCTCCTTTGTGTATGTGGTAGTCTTTGCAATAATCATCAAAATATGGTTCAAATAATGTACAACACAAATTCAATGTTTACCTAAATAGTTTAATAGGCATATGTTAACATAAGTATTTTTTTTTTTTTTTTGTATTTATCTAAGTTCCAAATAGATCAACGGGTTCCTATTGTTTTAAAAAGTTAGAAATTATAGTTCATTATGATATATTTGTTAAATGAAAATAATGATAATGTTAAATAATGTTTAAATTACAAATGTTGTCTTAAAAAATTAATTTAAAAGTTTAAAATTTAATCATTACATGTTTAACCAAAAAATTATTGAAATCCTTGTTATATATATCTAATTAATATTAATTAAACAATTTTTCAACTTATGAAATTATCATAAAATAAGATATATAAACTTGAAATAAAATGTTTAAAACGTATTTGGATGCATACTTATATTTATAAAATTTATAATATGTATATATCATAAGTTAATAACATAAAATAAATTCATATATTAATAAAAATATTTATTTTATAAATGTATAAGATTGTATAAAATTATTAACTAAATTTTATGTATTTTTGTACTTAAATATAGTTATTTCATAATATATATTATTTTTATTTGAATGATATTTATATACTATATATTTTTTTCTTATATTAAAATGGTAGTATTTTAATAAAAAGAATTTTCTGTAAAAACAGAATTTAAAAATGGTTTTTAAATAAAAAGACATAAAAAATTTAGCCCAAAACCGACTGAACCGAGATTCAAACACTTGACCCTTACTATGAACCTGCATGTAACATCAGTGCCGGAAGCGTTAACGGAACAGTGATCTCAACAGTAACTTGCACAGTAACTCAGGTACAAACTATGTGAACTATGTATATGCTATTGCCATTTGATGCTTGACACTAAACTATTATGCTATAGTTTCTGAAATCTGATTTAAACCTTATGGTTTAACAGTCAGAAACACATCATACAACACTGAACTGTCACACAGATGCTTGATTTAATGCTATTATGTATAAACGTATGCGATGTTAAACAGAACAAAACTATAACGGTTGTTGTTACAGAATGCTAAATGAACGAATCATTCGTATAGGTGACGATCTGTACGAATAAATCTGAAAGTTTAACGTTCTGAAATGATGACTGAAAAGTAGAAAACAAGAATCAGAAAGTGAAACCAACGTCGTGTTTGTTCGGGTGACGATTCGAACGAATACGTGCGATGGTGACACGTTCTGACGAAACGAAAAACGAAACAAACGATAATAATTTAAGAAATTTAATATTTAACATTTATTAGGAATCATAACCTTTTAAAGACTTTAAAAGAGATTTGTTTTATTTAAAATATGTAGAATACGTACGATGACGAAACACGTAAAATAATCGATCTCGATAAAATAATTCAAGAAAAATTTATTTAAAAGATTTAGTAGAAATAACCACCTTCCGAGCGTTTGAAAATAAAGTCTTTTTATTTAGTTTACAAAACACGCGCATAACGTGCCGGAAACACGACGAAAACGAGAACTAAACAACCGAAACGAACCCGAACACCCACGAGGTATATAAACCCTAAATGAACTCTTTCTCTCATTTAATTCACTTCCTCTTTCTCTCTAAAACCCTCCCACCGTTCTTCTCTCTCTCTCTAGAAGAATCACCCTTCAAACCATCATAACTTGCTTGTTTCTCGACGAAATTGAGTGTTCTTGGAGCCTAGACGAAGCTTTCGACATCCTCTACCTATAAGTACAACCGATCTGAGGATTCATCCACAGAGATTCGAGGTATGGAAGCTTGAATGTTTGAAAAACTAGGGTTTTCTCTACCCTAGTTCGACCACCCCTTTAACCGGTTTTAAAACCGTGACCCAATCGGTTCTAAGCTTCCCTTCAAACACTACACAGAAGTAAGTGAATAAACAAGAGTAGGATGGAACCATGGGGATGTCCGGACAACAGATTGGAGCTCGAAGAAGAAGGTGAGACCCAGGGTTCGTGAGGTTTCAGCTGGCCGAACCTTCGACCAGCCGAACCCCCATCAAGCTGGACGAACCTATGAGATGCGAACCTTCTATGGCCGAACCCTCCACCTAACGAACCTGCGAGCTGGACGAACCTATGAGATGCGAACCTTCTATGGCCGAACCATTTCTGAATCGTGGACCCCCGAACCACTTGGCCGAAGCTTCTAACCACGAACCTTGGAAGGCACGAACATAGTATCATGAGGACAGAGTGTAACATTTGAGTTTTTCGAAAATAATTTCATATTGTAATTGTGTTAGACTTAATATAAACCAAAGTTCATGGGGTATTTTTTTTCTTCTAATCATAAGCTTATGCCTATAGATTGTATATTTTATATCGTATTAATTTTAGTATAATTTATAAATTAACATAAATATTAATAAAGCAAAACAAATAAATAAACTTTGTTGTATCTATATGTGAAATTATTGATGAATACTAACTAAAGCTCTTATAACATTTGGTTTTAGAATAACCTAAGTGAATGTTATATATATATATATATATATATATATATATATATATAAGCAAACAAGTAAAATTTTATGTGATTAATATCTAAAATTTTATAGAAATACGTAATCTATAAATATATAAAGATTATTCCAAAAAGATATAACATTTTAGAAATCCCTTTTAAAACTTTAGGGAGCAATAATTGTCAAAACATAAATCTAAATTTACAGGGACTAGAAATGCCCAAGGCTCAAAATGCCTTTCTTCTTCTTCACAAGAGCAACCCAGACCCCAAGATGGTTAACAATCCAATTAAGGTCTGTATTTGGAAATCCCAAATCACGGGGTGCAATACAGTCACACATTTAAACCCATTTCGAACTATTAAGGCGTGAATCCATTCTCAAAATAAAAATAAGAAAAACGAATAACAAATCATGATTTCGTATAAAGTGAATAAAACCCAAATCAAGCGACATAACAAGGTTTCTTTACTCAAATCAGAGCACTCTAAATTACTTAAACACAATCACGAACTCTACTCGTCACAAATCAAACGGAAGAAAGTGCACCGGATTTCGTCTCGGGTTCTCGAATTAAGAACGCACAAATCAACAACACCTGTAAGTAATTCTTATCTTCATGAGTTAGGTTTACGATCATGAACAAAAGTCCTATTATTGATTTTACAAACAATACCGTTATCAATCAGATTTGGGGAGAAATAGATCTAGGGTTCTTCGTTCAATAATCTGATTTGGGGGAAACAGAGACTTTTTGTTATAAACTATTCAGCCGGTGACTTTCTCAATAACACACCTACATCAGCTGGTTATGGACATTCGGGTTAACCTTGAAGTGGTGGTCCAACAGGGTTCAAATCTTGCCCGAACCGGGTTTTGTGTGTTTTTTTTAGCACTATACCATCCATATTTTATAGTTAAAATTTTATAAAAAATTCAGAAATTTTTAAACATAACTTTCAATAAACTGTAAAGCTAAAACTATATATATATATTCATTTTTTTTGGTATATATTTCATATATTTATTTATGTTAAATAAAGTGTATTATATGACTTATAAAAAAAACATTTGAATGTTATATTTAATCAATTTTTTTAAACGCCATAAATTAAATACTATAATAAAATTTTCTTTGCCAAAATGCTATTTTATCAAATTTATGTCACATAAACAATATAAAACTATTTTAAACTTTATAATTTAAATATTTAAATTAATATAGTTTATGAATTACTTAAACAAACTAGTAATTGAAAATCAAGTCTTATATAAACAAAGCAAAGAATGATTTTAAATAACTATCATAAATAAGATTGAAAATCGATAACAAATATTTAAATAAAATTGTTATTTGATAAACAAACTTATAACCATTTATTTAAAACTCAAAACCATTAATCTTTATAAACATGAATACTTTTGTAATTATTCTAAATATCATTTTTAAATACTCAAAATATTTTTTTCATAAATTTTCACAAAGAAATACGTTTACATGTATATATTAAACATCATTTTTAACAATTAAACATATGGATGGAATATGCCATGAAGTATTCAATTTCAAATAAGAATACCTATTTATTTTAATAAATAAATAAATATACCAAAATTGATATTATTCAAACTTAGACAAATTCTTTTAAGACTTCCATAGTATGCCGTAGTTTCTTAGACATTAAACTTGAACTCTAAGAATATTATGTCTATAAACTCTAGGGTGAAATACGTTCCTTGAGTCATTACTCAACTCAAGCATCATTGGATTAAGCTAAGTAACAAGGTGAGTAATTCTATACTCCCTCTTTTACATTTTGTACTTTTGGGATGTTGCATATGCCAGTATTCAAAATCCAAGTTATTCTAAATTCATATTCTATAGATGCAATGCCTTTAGTCTATTTGGTTTGATTCTTTGCTATGTGATACTACTCGCTTTGTGATTCTGTGTTATTCTATGTTACTTTATGTTATTCTATGTTATTCGATACCGAGTAGCCTAAGGTGTGTTAGATACCACATTCGCTTTGACTTAGGTCAAATGTGCTAAAAGGGAGAAAAATATAATCATGGGCAGACTTGTGAAAATACTTAGCTTTGTGCTTTGTATTGGAACGAGTTTGAGACGATATAAACTATTGCAGACTTGTAGATATACTAAGCTTTTTAGCTAAGTATTGATACGAGTTTGGAGACGAGATATTCTAAAAACTTAATTGCAAACTAGTAGGATATGCATGCTAGAATTTAAACTTATATTCTAATTGAATTGCATCATTTTCTTACGTATACTATAAACTGTAGGGGTTACTCACCAACTATGCAAATAGTTGACAAAATCTTTATTTTGCATATGTAACAAGTTAGATGTATGCTTTCAAGGAAGCCATAAGATAGGTTTATGTTAGTAGACCTAGATTTAAATTTTAAAACAATGTTAGTTTATTTCATCTATGTACTTTGGTTTTGAACTATGTAATTGAATGGTTGTTTGGTTTTAATGAATTTATGTTTGAATTATTTAAATACAATTGTTTAATTATCGAAACTTACAACATAGCACCATGAGTAATGAACAATCTAACTCGCGCCTCGACGTATTCCGCCGTCGGTCGGGATGTGACACAACGAACCTATATGGTCACGAACCCAAGCTCAACCAGCCTCTATTCAACCGAACCATCGCCGAACCTTGGCCTTGTAACCATGCTCACTGAACCTTTTGTGGATGAACCCTACCGAATCCAGCACATGGCCGAAACTCCTATCCAGCGAACCTATTCTATGAGCTTCAGATCATATAGCCGAACCTCAAACTATCGAACCTAAGGGGGGTTGCTAATAGGTTCGCTAACCCAATATTTCATTCGACCTAATGAACCTCGGTCAAACCATCCGGCCCACAACCTCATTTAACTCAAGAAACCCCATGCGGTCCATGTTAATGATTTGGTTCCACTCCATTAGGCCCAACACGACTGTTTTAAACACACAACCCTTTCGGCCCAATCAATTGGCCCAAACCCTTACCTCGGCCCACACATTGATTGGGTTAGCCCACCTAACATTCGGCCCAATAGATTTCCCGGAGCATGATGTGAATCGGATCGTTTAAATAATGATTTAATAAACACGTTAGGATGACAACATGCATGGAATTGTTAACCTAACTTATTACAAAAGTGATGAAAGTTAATTGACTAATGAACATCATACAACATAAGATTTTGCTCATCAATTAGGTTAACAAAGAATATTAAGGGTAATATACAAGCTTTGGTTCAAAACAATTAAGTGTTAGAAAATCTATGACAAACCGAACAAGGGTCGAATGAAGACCGAGACTCACAAGTGTTAGCCAACTCTAGGGCTAACACGTACACGCACACGATTCACTACGACTTATACTTATAAGTTACAACAACATGAAATCAATACAGGATCGTGAACATAACAACAAATACTACAACGAGCGCGTGCATTCTAGTTTAAGCTAAGTCAACCACTTCAACAACAAGGTGAGTTCATTTGTCCCTTTTCAAACATATTTGTTTTACTTTGAGACTGAGAAGCATATTATGCATTTTCAACAAATATTGAAATGTTTAATAAATGTTTTTATACTTATTCATGATGCTAATACAAATGCTTAAGCTTGTTACTCTTATTTTGAATGCTAAAAGCCAAGACTTAAACTTAAGTGCTAATGCTATAAACTATATGCTACAAATAGATGCTAATGCTAATGCTACAAGCTATATGCTCAAACTATGTGTTAATGCTACAAACTTTATGCTCTATGCTAATGCTACAAACTCTATGCTCAAACTATATGCTAAGGCTAATACTTTAAACTATATGCAAATGAGAAGGTGATGAACTAGATGCTCAAGCTATACGTTAATACTAGATGCTAAATGTTACACGCTATGATTATATGCTAAATGCTAAGCTTGTATCTATGCATGAGATACGTGAATGCCAAACTATGCTATTGCAAGCTGGTATCTATGCATGAGATATGTAAATGCTAAACTATGAGAATGCTAAGCTTGTATCTATGCATGAGATACGTGAATGCCAAACTATGCTATTGCAAGCTGGTATCTATGCATGAGATACGTGAATGCTAAACTATTTGAATGCTAAGCTTGTGTCTATATATGAGATACGTAAATGCCAAACTATGCTAGAGCAAGGCTTGTATCTACATATATGAGATACGTAAATGCTAAACTATATTGATGCAAAGCTAGAATCAATTCATGAGATACGTAATGGCTAAACTATGCTAGAGCAAAGTTTGTATCTAATCGTGGGCTACGTAAATGCTAAACTATGCTAGAGCAAAGCTTGTACCCACGCATGAGATTGGTGAAAGCTAAACTACGATTTGTGAAGCTATTATCCATGTACAATATACTTAAAGACTAAACTATGTGAAGGCTACAAACTTGTAAACTTTTAAACAGTATGCAAAAGCTATGACGAATGCGGGATTGAGATTGTAGGTAAAACGCTTAATTATCATTAACAACAATGTCATATGTGATTTAGTATGTGGTGGGATGTTGGCTGGGCGGGCGGTAAGTTCGACCCTACATATGCCCTATATATAAGCATACCGAATTGGATATTACATGTGATGTTAATGAGATTAAGGTTGTTACCGGAAGAGGTTTACTAAAGCTATTTTTAAACTATTAAACTACATGAACTCACCAACCATTGTGTTGACTTTGTTTTCTTACATGCTTTCTCAGGTGACGTACATGATTAAGCTAAGGCTCAGGATTGCATACTAGGATGCCCAGTTAGAGGACCTAGTAGACTTTTGGGAAACACATATTTTGTTCTTGATGCGAATCACTTTTGATATCTTGTACCGATACAAGATAGTAACCAGTTGATTTTTTTGATGGGTTTACTTAGTTAAATTATTAAACATTGACATTTGTAATTTAACTTTGTAACCTTAGTTATATGCTATATTGTGCTTTAGTTATTCTCAATATTGATGCTATGTAAAGAATTTGATCATCACGATTATCATTCACGATATCGCGCCCCGGGAACCTTACGCCCGGCGGGGAAGTCGATCCGTCCCGCCGGCTCGAGGTGTGACACTGCATGCCTAAACCGGTTGATCTGGAGCGTACTCTGCCAGAATAAACCATTTGAATATCTTAAAACATAGTTCTCATCTGTTTCCCCAATTCAGATTATTAACATTTGAGCCCTAGTTCGTTTTTCATCCAATTCGTTTGAATGGATTCCCAATTGAGATCCGAATCATGGGGCTTTGATTTCTAATCGAAAAATGATTCCAATGAGGTAAAAATCACTTACCTTAGTTCACGTTTTAGTGGGTTTCGATTGAGAACAGAAGGAGATGGTCGGTCGAGCCTTCCCGGTCCAATTCACCGCGATTTGGAGTTCTTGAGAGCTTTCAAATCACCCAAAAAAACATCGAAATGATTGAGTGAGTGTTCTGGTCGAGCAGATTCGGTATTTATACACGTTTGGTCTAAATTTGAATTCACGATTGTTTTCTTATTTTCGGAATGGATTTACGCGTTTATTGAGTTGTTAATCAACCATAATGACCGATTGGAACGATTCACACATTCAAATCCTTTCTAAAATTGGTTTTTATTAGCTGTAACATTGTCGGAATCACGGATACGCTATCCGGGTCAAAAGAAGGGGAATGGGTCGGGTGGAGCTGTGACCGGGTAAAGGGGAGAAAGATTTTGGTGTCTTGACATTTTTAGTCCCTCATGGTTTTCCTATTAAGTGCAGTTTTCATCTTTGGCAATTTTAACCCTTTATCTTTTTATCAACCATTTTTAGTTTTAAAAATTTAGTTAAACTATATAAAACTAATAATAGGTAGTTATATATTTTTATAAATCAATGTTTTAATATTATATTTAATTTATAAAATTTTTCTAAAAAGGCAAAGTTGTTTGTATTTATTTTACTATGATTAGAGTTATATATATATATATATATATATATATATATATATATAAATAATACTATATAATACATATTAGAAGGACAAAATAGTAATTTGCTAAAATCTCTTAAAATTAAGAGTTTTACAACTCTTATAACATATGGTACAACTTTATAATTATAATCTAAATGTTTGTTTGTGTTTTCATTTTGTTCCACATTGGTAGCTTTTAAGAATTAAGTGAAATAGAGTGATTATAAAAGAAAATACTTCAAAACAAATAATCACTTCTTGACATTTTTGGTGTATTTCGCATTTTATGTTAACTACCAAGTTAAAAAAAAAATGCTTTTGTTATGGTTATGACTCAAGAATGAACCATGCAAACCTTTAAAACATCCAACTTAAGTGTTGTGTTTTCCGCTGCAACGCGCGAGTACTATACTAGTATATATATATATAGGGGATGGTTCCTTTATTAACTCTTCCTTATTGCGATAACCCCTTATCCCTGGCATTTTTTGCGTTTTTTGCCCGAATCTTTGTTTTTTTTCATGGTCTTTATTATACATAAATAGGGGGGTTTCTTTTTTGTGTTTTTGTTACTTCATCACCGTTTAGAAGTTATTTACAAGTGTAAGTAAGGTAAGTACTTACGCTTACTTACATCAGATATGAAAAAAAAAACAAAGATTCGGGCAAAAAACGCAAAAAATGCCAGGGTTAAGGGGTTATCGCAATAAGGAAGGGTTAACATTTGATCATTCCCCTATATATATATATATAATTTTTATTAAATTTTCATAATTTAAAATTTATTTTTTTAAATTATATATATATATATATATATAAATTTTAAATCTTTTGAGATTTATTATAAATCTATAAACTTTAATAATATGTTATTGTTTGTATTTCTTTAAACTGTATAACTATAAATAAATTCTCATACATAGATACATACATATGTGTCTGTGTGTATATATTTAATTACCTTTTGTATTTATTTGACACACATATATATATATATATGTATGGATATTAAATTTTTATTTAAATTGTTTTCTTGTACATAAACGTACACATATATACATATGTATCAAAACTTATAAATGACGTCATAAGTTATTAAATAAATATAGTTGTTTATTATAATTTATAGGAATGTTACACGATGGGTACATGCATCACTAATAAATCATAAAACATATTGTTATAAATAAACAAACTTACTTCGTCCTAAAGTTATCTTTTGAAGTTAATCATCTCAACGTTTTTAACATTATTTTTACAAAAATAAGGAAATTAATGTTAAAATTATTCAATTTTACTTTTACTTTTTCCCTGTCAAAAAACCGAACCGAATTTGAGAAGTGGTTCGGTTCTAATTTCGGTTAAAACCAAATAAATAGATCGAAAGCCAAACAAACCGCTTAAAAGTCGAATAAACCGATTCAAATAAACCAAATTCAGTCAAATAAACTGATTAAAACCAAATAAACCGATTAAAAACCGAATAAACCGATCTGACTAAACCGAATTCAACCGAGTAAACCGAATTCAACCGAGTAAACCGAATTCAATCTTATATATTATTAATAAGATAATAAATTTAAATTTGAATTCGAGTTAATCGATTAACCAAACAAATCAAATTTATAAAAAAATTGGAATTAAAAACCGAAATTCGGATATGGTTAGGCATCGAACCGAAAACCAAATTCGGAATTTGGATACAGCTAGAACCAAAACGAAAACCGAATTTTGAATTCGGTTTGATTTTTTCAGTTACGAATATGTTTTGGTTTTTTGGTTTTTTAAACACCTCCAATTTAATATTTGAATTCGCTAGGTTCTAGGGGGCCTTTTTTTTCCGGCTCGTCATGGGCTCGTCAATTCTCGGGGCCACCCCTGCCTAAACTCTTGCTTGGATTGCTTGGTTTATTGGGTTGTCCGGTTAAGACTCATCACTTACCAAAGGGCTTCTAGCCTAGCAATATTGCAATGAAGGAGAGAATCTACACCTAATTTAGGCTAGGGGTTCAAAATTGAGCATGAGAGAGTGCTTATGGATTTATCCGGTTTCCGCTTATCTGGTTGGTGAATGGGTGATGACTGGGCCTGCCTTTGGATGCATGCTCGTTTGGACTTAAATCAGTCGTTCTGCCTGAAACCGTTAAAAAAAAAAAGACTCATCACTTGAATAACTTCCACCAAAGTTCGTTCGAATCCGTTCCCGACCCTTTCTTTCCCTTGCATTTTCACTCAAACTAGCTTAGCTTTCCAACATGCCTTTTTCGTCCCCTCCCCTTTCTAGCAACTTTATAAAATCCAGTTATAACCTCTCAATTTTCCAACATATTATTTTCAACACTTTTATTTTCGTAACTTTGAAAATTAAACTTATCCTTTTGATTTTTGTTTGTTAACTAAAAAATATAACTTGTGTATATATTTTATTTACATGTCAAAATAAATTTGAGTTAATATACGTTCAGACGTAAACTTTGTTCGAAAACGAGCTCATAAATAATCGTTTTTGTGATCGGTTAATTTTTATGCATGTTTCGAGTTAGTCTATGTTTCAGCTTAAATATAGTTCTAAAATAAATCAGATCAAATATACTAGGTTTTTTTATTCGATGGGCTTAAATATAAGTTGATATATGCTTCAATGTAAAGTTTGCTTGGGTCGAGTATGGTCGATAATAATCTATACCAATACATTTAATGAATACAAAGGTGCAATTAGTATAGTTGGTTTGTACATGCTTTTGAGTTGATCTGTGACACATGTTCTATAAACATGACATACAATTATATACTTTTGTAATATTTTTTGAACTGCATTTATAAAGTTGTTATAATAGAATGTGTTTTCCAGAAAATTATAATTCCAAAATGCTTTTATCATAATATATCGTTTTTATCTTTGTTTCAATTTTCATAGCTAATATCACTATAAATATTTTTAATTGGATTTTTCAGTTGTAATATACTAGTTTTAATCGTCCTGTCCCATCGTAACAATGTAAATAAAAACTTCTTAAAAGCAATGTTTTGAAAACCGGACCGGTCGAACCGGTGAACCGGCGGTCAGACCGGGAAACCGGTGGTTGAACCGTTTTTCTGAAATTTTTTTATTTTTTAAATATATTTTTATAAAATGTTTATAGAATCATCAGATTTTTACATCCTGTCTGATTGATCCGACCGGTCAGACCTCTGATCGGTAAGAAAACGGTTCGGCGTGAGATCTAGTTCTGAAAACATTGATTAAAAAGAGATTAAAACGAAATATTTTTTGACTTTTTGTCGAAAGGTCAAACTGGAAGCGCCCCTATTGATGCCTTGGAGAAAAAGAAAACAGGGAAAAAGACGAAGAAGAAATTGCTTTCTTAATTTGATACAAAATTCTATATATATTTCACGGAACTGATCCAAAACTTACCTAACAAATCGACAATGGTGCTATGGGAAATCGCATTGGCGACAGCGTATTTCTTAGGATTGAAGACGACATACAGGCGTGTTCTTCGTATTCAGCGTCGTCTTGTTAGCCCTAATTCTCCCAGAATCCGTCAATTCCTTCACAGGTTCTCGTCTCTTCGATTAGCTTCTGTAGATTCGAATCAATTTTTACTGATTGATAACTGATATTGATAATAATTTAAACAATGAATTACGAAGCATCTGTGTCGTTTCTGTAAACTTACTCTGATTTGCGTTTTGCCAGTAAGTATATGATTGATGGATAATATAATTTCTCTTTGCATGATTCGAATCAAATTTCACTAATTCAGCACTGATATTGATAATTTTTCATATAAACTAGGAATTACGAGCTATGCTAGATCGTTTTCGTGAATTTTGTCTGATTTTGCATGTTGCTAGCAGTATATGATTGTTGGAGAATTTGATTGGTCAACGTTTTTCTTCTGTAGATTCGTATCAAATTAAATTGATACTTTTGCATATAAACTACGAATCACGAAGTATCTAGATCGTCTGTGTATCATTTCTAATTTTGCATTTAGCGAAAAGTGCATAATTGTTGGAGAGTTCAATTACTCTTCGCTTTTCTTCTATAAATTCGAGTCATATTTCACTAATTCGCCACTGATATTGATAATTTTGAATATAAACTAATAAAGTATGAACCACTAACTATGCTAGATCGTTTTCAATAAATATTATTGTTGAAGAATTGAATTGCATATCTTCGTTATGTTTTCAACTGATTGTTGTTCAACAGTAAAACCCGAACCATATTTGATGCAACACTGAAAGTCCACCGTGAGGTACAAAAGAAAGACATTGAAATTGGTCAGAATCTGGGAAACTGGATCATTCGATGGCTCGACAAGATGAAACCAACGGTTCAGATTCAAGCAGGTAGTCCTTCACAGTCCATCAGCAAAACGATCAGAATACCAAACAAGCTGCTGAGTGATTCGGGTCACCCAATAACTGCACGAGGCGTTTGGTATCAGGAATCAAGAAGGCGTTTGGTTTCCTCATCAAGAAACTTTTTGCTTACAGCATACCCAACTGTCTCAAAGCTGCTGAGACGTCAAGAACCTGTCATGAATAACATACATTATAGACAATTGGTATACAACCGCAATGGTTTTGGAAATGGAGTGATTCGCAGTGATATAATGCAGTGGTTGAGTCATGGTTAACATTTGTTCAGGCAATCTATCAGCCGATACCCGAATCGATTAAACAAAACTATATTCCTGTGCACCTAAAAAATATACCAAAAAGATTCAAGTATAATATTTCTTGTTGTCTAGCATCTTCATTATATTATTTGGAAAATGGACTAATTTTATAAACTATGTATTTGTTAACATGATTTATAACTTTTTGAATATACGGTGTTTGTTAGGAATATTATAAAGAACAAAAACCAATTACTCTCTTTAGACTAGTGGGTATGCCCCTTGAGTGGGCGTGAGAGGGGGAGGCGTGGGTGTAACCACGGCGTGACTCTTCCTCTCTCTCACAGACGCACACACACACACATATTTCTTTCTCTCTCTCTCTCAGAGACACACACACATGTATATATATAAAGGAATGATGACGTGGAGTGAGTGGGTAATGGGGCATTTTCACCAAAATGGTGGAGTGAGTGGTTGTGGTGAGTGCTTATGTGATGCCTACGTGGCGCATACGTGGAGTGATTGGGTCACTTGGCATACCCAATGGTCTTAGGGGCATACCCGGGGCTCGGACAGGAGTTAAATTTCGGTCAACATGATGGTAACATAAAATTTAAATGTTTGAATTTTTAGTATAAACGAGTTCGGGTGACTTTAGAGTTGAACTTGTAACCGAAAGGAGTGTAAATTTCAGTCAACATGAAGCTAACTTAAAATTTACATGTTTGGATTTTAGTATAAACGAGTTCGGGTGACTTTAGAGTTAAACCTGTTTAGCTAAACATGTTGGTGCTTGTAGAAGTTGAGGAATGAGGTGGTGTTCAACGGAACAAGGCCGTCGCTGTGTAGATTGGTTGAAGTTGTCAAAAGAACCGGGTTCTTGGTATAAAACTAGGGCGAAAAAAGCAAGTTTTACTTGGAATGAGTGGAGATTTTTTCGTATGAACTGATCATATTAGTTGAATGTTGTATGGGGATTAATTGCTAGCAACTTGCTAGTTTGATTTTGGTGATTAATTAAAATTTTCAGCTGTTCAAAAAAAAAAGCTAAACATGTTGGGTTTGTGCTAACCTAGACAGGTTCATAGGTTGACTAGTTTAACCTATTTATATTTATTTAATTATGTATAAATGTGTTTTATTTCACAAATTAACTTGGCTGGTTATGTTATAATTAAAATTCATTTTGATGTATATTTGTATTTTTATTTTATAAAATGGTATTTTAACATAATAATAAAAGCCTAAACAAGAAAAGTTTCAGGTTAAACTTTGTGATTAAGTCAACTTATGAATATTAGTATTGTGTTGAGGTTCATATGTATAACACGAGTTTTAGATTTGGATTGTTTTTGGGTTCATGCTAAATTTCTATGTTTATATCGGGTTTGACCTACCAACCTTTAGACCCCATACCCCTGAATTACATTCTAAACTCCCTAAATAAGGATACATAGAGCTAACAACTTTACAAGATTAGATCAAAAAATTGCATTCTAAACTCCCTAAATTTAATCATTCAAGATCAGATCAAAAATTGCAAAATTATGTTGAACAGATTAAGGTTGTTGTACAATGGGTATCACTAGGAATGATTAAAAAGATTCAAGGAATTTCTCTATAAGATAAGCGTCAAAAGTATCTATGCAAATATATGGCTCCTCCTTTGAACTCTATTTATTTAATGTTCACTCTTCCAACCAAGTGTGAACTAATTTTGTTGCAAAGGGGGCTTATTATGACACTAATGTTATAAAAGACGCGCTTGTAAACTTTGCAATCAATGTCAAAACCATAGTTATCAAATGCGTAAGGCGCCCTCAAGGCGATTGGTCCCCGCCTAGGGCCTAGGCGTTAAGCGCCAAAAAAGCGGGGGCCT
This sequence comes from Mikania micrantha, assembly GCA_009363875.1. Classification (NCBI taxonomy): domain Eukaryota; kingdom Viridiplantae; phylum Streptophyta; class Magnoliopsida; order Asterales; family Asteraceae; genus Mikania; species Mikania micrantha. Next base: position 47,196,029 of record CM018687.1, on the reverse strand, counting down.
GAGAAAAAAAAAAGCGCTCTTTCCAAAAAAAATTCTAAAATAAAAAATAAGACTAGAAATCCAAAAAGTTCTCACTAACCAAACACAATGTTCAAAACATCAAATAGCAAAATCATCCCAAATGAAAAAATCCCTCAAAACCAAAAAGTTTAAACTTGAAAACAAAAGGTTCATAAAATAATAGGTAATATTTCTTCATAACCAAAGTGGCACCTTACTTTCCTAATTATGTTAACTTATAATTAATCTATATATTTTTCATAAAGTAAAAAAAAAACAAGTTTCAAGTGGCGTCTGATTTTCCTAATTATCAAAAGCAGGATTTTACTGCCTGGCTTCAGATTGGAGCCTAGGCGCTCGCTTTTAATAACTATGGTCAAAACATTATTGCGAGCCCTGCTACAGTGTTGAAATTGACATTGTTTATAAGTACCTAAAGAGTAATGCAAATCTCGTGTGTAAAAGCGATTGCTACGAAACACAAACATGAGTATTTTTTTGCCCACACATTACTGTTAGCTATACACTGAAAAACAAGAATCAAAGGAGAAAGGAAGTTTCATTTCATAGCTGAATTCTCCAAAATTACAAATCGACTAGTTATACAAAACTAATTACAGTTAAGCTAACTAAATAACGACTTTATTACACAATTAACATTTCTACTCCTTTAACTATCTATTTATTACATTTTTACCCCTCTATTTATTCAATTACAACTAACAAAACTTCCCCCAAACATAATTCTTGTCCTCAAGAATTGAAATACGGAAATCGTAACACAAATTCATCTTGAAACTCCCATGTAACTTCAGTCAAAGGAAGACCAGCCCGGTGCACCAAAACTTGACTAACCATCTGCTGACCCTTTCGAACCAAACGACTATCCAAAATAGCTCTTGATTGAAACTGAAATCGAGCATTTGTTGGTAAAGGTATAACTGGCAAATGATTTCCATGAGCTTTTTTAAGCAAAGACACATGAAATCACTAATCTTGGCAATAATAAAAAAATTGATCGAAATATTTTGGACCCAATTTTAAATGTTCAAGTTTTCTTAAAGATTTTTGCACAAAAGGTTGTAACTTCAAATAAACCCAATCACCAACACCAAAAACTCGATCCTTGCGCTTAGCATATTGCTTCATCCTATTTCTTGCAGATCTTAAATTGCTTTTAAGATAATTAATCATAGCCTCCCTGTCTCGACAAAAATTCTCCACATATTCCACGTTAGTGTCATTTGGAATATATGGAATATGTAAAGGAGGAGGATTAAGGCTGTCCAAAATGCTCAAAGCTCAGATTCGGTTCGTATCTCGTTCGGAAAAAGCTCGGCTTGAATAAAGCTAGTTTGTAACCGAACCGAGCCAGCTCGTTTTGTAACTGATCCGAGTCCGAGCCAGGGCTAGCTCGGCTCGTGGCTCAGCTCGTTTATACAACATACTATACTAAAATATAAAATTATAGGGTTACTTTCACTAATAAATATACTTTCGTTTTATTTTGTAATTATGTTAAAAAATAAATAAAAGAAAAGAGAATGAAAATACGAAATGAATCTTAATTCCTAGTTCTATATATTCACACATCTTCTCTTATGTAAAAACCGAGCCAAAAACGAACCGAGCCGAGTTGAGGTGAATGCAATTCAAATAATCAATTTCTTATTTAAAAATCGAGCAAAAAAGGAGCCGAGCCGAGCCGAGTCGAGCCAGGCTCGGTTAAAATCCGAGCCAAGTCCAAGCTGACCCCTGGCTCGGTTCGGCTTGTGAACACCCCTAAGGCCCTAACTGGAGGATAACCATATAAAGCTTGAAATGGGGTCATTTTTAAAGATGAGTGATAGGTAGTATTATACCACCATTCTGCCAAACTTAGCCAAGATAACCACTGCAATGGATTATGCATACACATACACCTCAAATAAGTTTCCAAGCAACGATTGAGGACCTCTGTTTGCCTATCCGTTTGAGGATGGTAAGCAGTAGAATGAGCCAATTGAACACCTTGTAAATGCATAAATTCTTTCCAAAAGTTGCTCAAAAAAACTGGGTCTTTATCCGATACAATAGTTTGAGGACAACCATGTAGCTTAAAAACATTATCCAAAAAAAGTTGCGCCACTTAAATAGCAGAATAAGGATGAGATAATGGCATAAAGTGTGCATACTTGGTCAACCTGTCTACTACTACAAAAACAATATCTTTTCCTTTAACTTTTGGTAAGCCCGACATAAAATCCATGCTAATATCAATGAAAACATGGTCAGGAACAGGTAAAGGCTGCAATAACCCCGACACAAACACAAGCTCATTCTTAGCGTATCGACACTGATGACACTCTTTAACAAAAGACAAAACATGTTTAGATAAACCCTTCCAATAACAAAACTCTTTAATCTTTTTAAGAGTTGGAACATACCCTGAATGACCCCAGTAGGTGAAATATGGAAAAGTTGAAGAATATCCTTCTTTAATTGATCATCATTACCAATCCATAGTTTGTTCTTTCTGAATAATAAATACTCTTTCCATAGAACATGATTAATCGGATCTCCCTATTGACATTTTAGAATAAGAGATTGCAAATAATCATCATGACTCGAGGAGTCTTTAATCCTTTGCAACATAAGAGAATCAATACTACTAATACCCATTTGGAATAATGCCAACCCTTGCACCCTAGATAACCATCTACCACATTGTTAGTCCCTTTTTTATAAACAATTTCATAAGTATAACCCATTAAATGTTGTGCTATAGAGGGACAAAAAACCAAAATATCATAAAAAAAAATACTAATGTTGTCTTCCTCAACAGTGGTTTAAAAATGGCAGGGGCATTAGTTAAACCAAAGGGCATTACCACAAATTCAAATAACCCTTGATGGGTCCTAAATGTCGTTTTATGAATGTCTCTTTCATCCATTCTCACTTGATGATAACCTGCTCGTAAATCCAATTTAGAAAAAACAATAGCCCCTCCTAATTCATCAAACAATCCCTCTATTAAAGGAATAGGAAGCCTATCCTTAATAGCGGCCTCATTAAGCTGCCTGTAATCAACACAGAATCTCCAAGACCCGTCTTTTTTTTTTTTACCGACACAACAGGAGATGCAAAAGCACTCTTACTATATCTTATTACTCCTGATTCCAATAATTCCTTAGTCAATTTTTCCAAAACATCTTTTTGACCAGCTGGATATCTATAAGCCCTTTGATTGATAGTAACCATTTCATCTTTTAACAAAAATCTGTGATCACAATTTCTTTTAGGAGGCAAGGATTTTGGTTCAGTAAAAACATCCTCATACTTTGATAACAAAGTATTAATAGATTGATCTGAAGACACATCAGCAATTGTTGTTTCATGCTGAAAAGAATCAACATGGATAGTTTGAAGGTTGAACAATTGGACATCATCCAATTGAAATGACCCTTCCAATAATTGTTGTATCTTCTCAGAAGAATACAGAGACATAGCACTAGATCCCAATTCTTTAAGGTCAAATACCTCAATACCTGCTCTCCCACTTTAAATTTCATTGTAAGTACCTTAAAATTCCAAATTATGTCATCAAGTGTTTGAAGTGTGAGGCCCCGAATCCCGGGAGTCCCCTCATTTGATAAACATCAAACCCATAGTCCTTAAAACATATTTACTTTATTACAGCAGCGGAATTTCAGGTGATTACATAAAACATAGTACACATATTGTACAAAGCCCACACTCTATGGTTCTATACATAGCCAGTTTATGCCAGGGTAGTCTTCAATGTATGCCACGAGCCTTACTGTCATTCTTCCTCAATACCATTCAACCTGACATGCATGCTAAAACAAGTCAGCTTTCGCTGGTGAGTTCTAAGTTAACTTTTCTTAAAAATAAAATCTTTAATATACATAAAACATTAGCCTTCACTGCCAACCGAAGTCAACAGTCTCAATCATACTGAACATAAAACATTTCATATACATAACATACATGACATCATAACATCAATCATACAGTGCATAAATGTAGCATGCCCTGTTGACCGAAGTCAACATGCTTGTACAAGACTTCTTAAACTATCAACCCGAAGTTGATACTGGCGACATACAGTCGGCAGGCCTGTTCTTTCACAGGACTTCTGCCTGTTCTTTCACAGGACTTCTGCCTGTTCTTTCACAGGACTTCTTAAACCATCAACCCGAAATTGACGGCTCATACCGGTACAAGACTTCTTAACATACATCATTCATACATAACATGGTTTAAATCATTTAAACCATCATATCATACACGGTCCTTCGCACCGCAGTGCTCAGGTCTTGCCCAACCGCAGCCGGGACTTCAATATCACATTTCTTTCTCGACCTCGGTCGATGTCTTTAAAAAAAAATCATTTCCTTCTCAACCACAGTTGAGACTTAAAACATTATTTACTTTAAAACATTCATTGCCTGAAAACATTCCTTATCTGATCACAATCAGGTTGAAATCACCTTCATACAATAACTTTATAATAGGCATAAAACGTTCTTTACTGTAACATATTCTTTTATCCGACCGTAGTCAGTTAAAACAATCATTTTCATAAAATAACTTTTATAACATGCATATCAGCCCAAAATGATAAAACATTTAAAATAGGGCAACAAAGAACTCACCTGATCTACGCTTCTATCGTACAATTTTGGCTCCTCAATTCTTATCTTACGTAACCGCCAATTTCCTAATAACATCAGTACCCTAATGGGATTACTTAACGTATCTTTATATTTTTAGGTATTGACTCGAGTCTTTAATTGGACAGCATGACGGCTTATGCTTTTCGGTTTTCTTAAAAATATTTGGGCAGTATTTCGGCTTATAAAACTTTATTTTAGAGTTTTAAATTGGACAGAACCTCGTCTTATAAATATATAATTTTATAAAATATTTGGGCAGCATCTTTGCATACTCCGTGTTTTACAAAAATATCGAAAATAGCCTCCACGCATAATATTAGTGAGGTTTTAAATAAACAATATCTCGACCATACTAATTAAATAATTATTTTAAAATAAGAGTATAATAGGTGGTTACCTCAAAGTAGCTCGTACCAATGCTCGCTTAACAATTTTTGAACGAAATTCTAGTAACTACCGTACCCGCTCAAGGATTTTAGAAGGGTATTTTGACAGAGTTTTGTTACTTAAGAGAAATGAATATTTGATCGTCGAACTACATCTATTTATAGATGTAAATTTCCTTCGTCATTAAGAAAGAATATATATATATTGTCAGGTTCAACGTATTTACATTTTGACATATGTTTAATTGATTATTTTATTATTATTATTATTATTATTATTATATTATTATAATTAATTTAGCTTAAATCTTGTTTTTTTCTTATAACTTTTTGCATCTGATGTTTTAAAAACTTTCGAATATGTCGTTGAAATCTACTAATTATTCTCTACATTTATACCCAAGTTTCGTTGAAAACGGAGCAGGGTCAAAAATAATATATTTTAATATTCACGAGCTTATATCTTGTTCATACATTATCGTATAACGGTCCGGCTTATATTAATGTGATCGTAATTACTTCAGGATTGTTCATAAAAATTTCGAACCCAAACGGTCACAGAAATTTTTACACGTTATTAATAGGCTTTATAACGTGTCCATACCTTACCAGATATTTTTATCGTTTATATCCTTTTGATCATAATTACTTTACGAACGTTTATATAAATTTTGGGCATAAACGGTTACCGAAAGTTCGCACGTTTATTATTAGGTTGCTAAATTTTAGGTTGTTACATGAAGCCATTGTACTACCAGCACCATATCATAGTTACTTAAAGGAATCAACATCACATCTATCACAAACCAATTTCCTTGCATCATCCATTGAAAATTTTCACATAATTGAGTGCAATTCATTTTATTACCAACAGCTATGGTAATGTTTAATGCCTTGACCACCTTAATAGGACATTGCATTTTTTTAGCTAAATCCAAATGCATAAAAAATATGAGTTGACCTTGAATCTATAAGAATATGTAAAGGTTTAGTTCCAATTGTCCCTTTAACCGTCATAGTTGAATAAGAAGGTACTCCCATTATAGCATTCAAAGAAATAATTGGAACTTGCATAGAATGACAGAATACCTCTTCAATATCTTCCTGATATTCCTCCTCTTATTCAATTAATTCTATTGATAATAATTGCTTATTCTTGCATTGGTGAGTTGGAGTATACTTTTCGTTGCATCCGAAGCATTCTCCCTTAGCTCTTTTTTCCTCAATCTCTTTGTGAGACAATCTTCTATGTTGAATTAACTTCGGCTTAACAGGAGGATTAGGCAACAATGGCAAGTTTGTTGCGGATCCCAATGTATTTTTATAATTCATATCAGAATTATAAGAGGAAATAGCACGTTTAACCGATCTAATGGGAGTAGCTTGAGTAACTTGTACAACCTCATCTTGAATTCTAGGCAACAAGTAAGCTTCATGCAAACTTTTAGGTTGAAGTAACCTTACAGGATATCCAATTTCTGGTTTAATGGCCCTTAAAAAGACTTACTGCATATTCATCACAAATTGTGACCTTTGTAAAAGCTAAATCAAACTGTTGACAAAAATCCTGCAAAGGTTCTTGTTGTTTTAAAGCTGCCAGTGCTCCCATAGCATTTTGACCCAACACTTCAGCAAACCGTGCATTGATAAAACTTTTATACTCTATCCAAGGCATTCCTTCAATTGAGCCTCCTCTTGATTTAACAAAGGACTGATGCCATAACAATGCTATATCTTCCAAATGAATGATCGCCTACCTCACCTTCAAATGTTTTGGTATTTAATCATTGCGAAAAAATGTTCTAACTCTACATAACCATCCTTTCACGTTTTTTCCAGCAAACTTAGGAAAATCCATCTTTGTGAAACGATTGTGGTTGTTTTTAAGGAAAGTACTGCTTCCTAATTCAAAAGAACGATTACTTGTTGAAGTATGACCATTGCCATTACCATTATTCATCGATTGCAGGCTACCAAGAATTTCGTTCATCTGTAATTCCAATTGCACCTTCAATGCCCCCATATTATCCGCATTCTTCAAGGTCACCGACCGAATGTTTTCTAATTCCGCCGAGTGTTTTCCTACTGCAGATTCCAATCGAATCAATGACTGATCATGTTCTTTTACATGCTGCTCCAATGTCTGATTACGAGTCGTCATCTCACCGAATCCACCAATTGCTCTCAATCAACGATTGCGAATAACGAAATCAGAAGCTACCGAGAATCGATTAGCTCTGATACCCATTTGTTAGTTACAAATTGAAAAACAAGAATCAAAGGAGAAAGGAAGTATCATTTCATAGCTAAATTCTCCAAAATTACAAATCGACTAGTTATACTCAACTAATTACAGTTAAGCTAACTAATTAACGACTTTATTACACAATTAACATTTCTACTCCTTTAACTATCTATTTATTACATTTTACCCCTCTATTTATTCAATTACAACTAACAATTATGGCCTATTAGTTTAAGTAAATTAATCAGTGTTGTAAAAATCGCGATTCCTCGGCCGATTAATCGGCATTAGTCGCTAATCGGGGTGTTCCCGACTAATTTTCCTCAAATCGGCCAATTAATCGCTAGTCGGTCAACGACGGTCAAAATCGGACCTAATCGGTTCTGATCGGTCCGAATCGGCCACCAATCGGCCAAAAAACGGCCGATTTCTGGCGAATACGAGAGGAAAATGGAAAACATACCTTCGATCTTCGTTGAGAATGACGATCCCGACTTCGATTGACAAGAACGACTTCGATTGACTTCGCCGAAGCAGCGTAGTCGGGAAACGGGAATGGCTTTATTTTGAAAATTAGAAATGGGCTTTTTTTATTAGATGGGTGGGCAGGGTATTCAAAAAAACAAAATAAATAGCCCATGAGAATTATTTTGATAAAATCTTATATCATTTGCAAACTTATACATAAAGTTTTGTGTGTATATATATATATAATTTTTAAAATTTATATATAAAATCTCAATCCGATTAATCCCTAGTCCCCACCTCACCGACCGACTAGCGACTTTTACAACACTGAAATTAGTTAAGTAGAAAAAGAAGCCATGGTATTAAAACTTATGATCTCAAACTTAAAACCAAGAAGCCTTACTAGCTCTACAAAAACACATTTTATTCAAGAACACCATAATGTAATAGCTTTTCAATTTTCATAACAAAACAACTAAATAGAGCTCCTATAAACCAATGCTAGCCTTTGATTAAACATGTCTAAACATGAGGTTTGCATTCTACAGGATTAAAAAAAAAAAAAAAAGTTTCACAGATGGGCGTGTCAGCTGTGCATTAACAGTTGCAAGAAACTTCAATCTAGTAGATAACCAAATAAATATTCAAGCTCACAAAAATGCAACACTAGCTATAACAAGCAAGTTGAAACAAATTCAAGCTCACAAAACTAGCAGCTAGTTGAAACATGATCAGAAGCTGAGACCTATAGTATAGGTCGCTTTAAACAAAAAACATAAGCTACAAGACAAATATATTATGATTATTAACATGTGACGAGATGCTCGAAAACTATTGTTTTCAATTGTTGTCTTGGCTACTCTTTTTTGTTGCTCACACAATGCAACAGTCCGCAGAACAATCGATCAATCAATAAGATGCAATTATAGCAAAAACTTTTTGCTGTTGATTACTACAACTCCTAAAATTTTCAGTTTTCCGTTACTAATACAACATGAGGTGGGTAGCAATCTACACATTCACACAAGCACAAAAATAAAGTTTCAAAGGCTAGGTCCCCAAGCACAGCATATGATCCTATACTGGACAGACACACTCTCCGACACTCGGGTGTATTTTCTGAACAAAATCCCCGCCAATTTTAGGATAAATATTATCTAAACAAGTTTAAACATGACTAAAACAATTAAATTAGCCCTTATCAAGCAAAAATTAAACCTAAAACAGCCTAAACTAGCCATAAAAACTGAAACATGTCCAAAAACCCCTAAAACGGTATTTTTTATAATATACACCTCGCTTAAACCTTGCTTTTTAGGTGCCTTGAGCCTAGGCTCCAGCCTCTAAGCGAGGTCTAAGCACCTTGACAACTATGGGCACCAAAATAGACGCATAAATTGCATAAATTTATAAAGAAATATTAACCGACACCGGTGGCTATATCAAATTAAGAAAATCAACAATTCGTATCGATATACTGTCCTAAAGTTCTACATCTCATATGAGTATCAGAAGCTACTTATTGCATAAATTTTCTTTCTGTTGACACATGAACTTAAGATGATCCAACATTATAATTATTGTTTTGACTCATTGTAGACTTATTTAAGAAACTCTTGAAGTTTATTGAGTACAAAGACACCACACTCTCCCTCTCACTACCATTATACAAACATTACAGCTCCTTTAAATACAGCTAAAGTTTCAAGAAAGAACTTGGCTATAAGACAGTCTACTTCAAGCAAAGGTTCAAGCTTAAATTCAGTTTTCCATAACTAACATGAGTTGGGTAGCAATCTACAAATTCACACAAGTGTAAGAAATAAAGTTTGTCACCAACTATATTGGTATAATGTCACAAAGTTCAACAAATGACCATATCAAATTTATAACTTCAACAACCAGGTTAACATAATATTGGTATAATGCCACAAAGTTCTATAATCTCATATAATTTAAAAAATTACAACTCAAGTACCTGAAATATTACAGAAATCAGTATCCAATATCATCAGGATCTCCAACATACTCAGCAATTTGCTCTAATCTAACATTTAGCAACGCATGTGTGTCTGCATCACGAACAACTGCAGTCTCATTATCCATATCCTTTTCCTGTAAACTCCCATAAACACCTTTATGCCTACCACTCAAAACAAGAACAGGCCCACCACGCCGAGGGAGTGCAGTCTCAAGAAACTCCTGTTCAACGCCCTGTATAAGCTCCCTACTATTATCCATAGATACATCACAAGTGGTTGGACCAACAACATCTACAATCTCACCCTTTTGCAAATACAATTTCCCCCCTTTTAGTTCTTTGCTGATAATTCTAACCCTAATATGACTATATAACCAAGATCTTGATTGAGTAGCACTAGCACTCGTATCATGTCTCTCCCGCCCCCTTTTACTACTCTTATTCTTATCATAACCAGCATCTTGCCTATGATGCTTACTACTTGATGAATCTTTTTTCCTATCACCACCATGAATCATTTCTTTTCTTTCCCCATTAGAAACCGTTTCTTTCTCTGTTTTAGAAGATCCATTACTGCTATCATGGGTTGGTGGCATTGGCATATCATTCACAAACCCTAACCCTTCTTTTCCACTCCTTTTCTTGAACTCAAACACCTTCACATCCTCTTTGGCATTCTTTCCAACCCCTTTACCTTCTTTCCAGCCATACCCTTTTAACAACGCGGCTGCAAAATTCTCCACAGGCATATCTTCAAACTCATCCATCCCCCTATCTTCAGGCAAACTAACCAGATCATTTCTCAATTTATCCAACATTAATCTGTCAATTGATGAAGCCGATTGAAATCTATCGTCTTTAGGTTTGGAATCAGTATCAATATCCTTTTTCGAACGAAGATTCAGACCATATGAGATGTTGGGATCGATAGGTTCGACGGTAGTGTTTACAACTTCGAATTCAAGATTGGGATCTTCGGATTTGTCCGGTAGAACGATGTTCCTCATCTTTTTCTGAGGTCTCCATTCGTTGGCGATTGGAGCGATTACATCATGGTTTTTGGAACTAAGATCGTTTAGGGTTTTTAACGGATCGAATTCTGTTAAGAATTCTTTCTTCGCAGACGATGATGGTTGATCTTGCGAGGGCTTTAACGTGGGTTTAGATGGTTTTGATGATGAAAGAGAAAATGATAGTTTCATCTTACCACAGATCTGTATCTTCAACCCTCCGTAGTATTGAAAATTGTGTACAAGATTAACCAAGATTTCGGTTCGATTGATACCTGTATTTCACACAGAAGTGGATCGGGAAGAAAGAATCAGAACTCGAACAGCCGGTCGTACGGTGGCGGTCGGCCGTCGGCGGTTGCACGAAGATCAACTGATGAGAGTGATTCGACGGAATTGTGTACGCTCTTGTTAAGGGTTCAAATCTTTTTTTTTTACTTTCTTTTTTTCTTTTTATTTATTTTGTTAACCTCATGTCGTTTATGAGACATTAGGGGTGTCCGCGGTCCGATTTTTACGGTTTTTAAGCGGAACCATAATCGAATCATTAACAACGGTTTTTAAACAATGGAAACCAAAACCGAACTGTTCAAAAGAAAAATTAAACCAAACCAAACCGTTATCAACTGTTTGGTTCCGGTTTGGTTTGAGGTTTGAGATTTTGATCAGTTAAAAATAAAATCGAATCAAACGAAAACTTTATACACACAGGAGCATGACCATCCTGTGTTACCAACACCATGACCGCCCTTACGGTGTGAAGGAGGAAGAAAACGGAGGAAAAAGGGGTGATAGTGCTTGATGAAGTGGTGAATGATAACATATGTGATAATGACATGAAATGATGATGGGGTGATGGCATTGATTGTTTATGTGACGCATACGTGAAGTGATGAAGATTTGATGAGTACACATGACTTAATTAGTTAACACTAAAATTTATTATGTATATTTATTTGTTATTGCCATATTTCGTTTATATTAACTACCTTTTACCAACCTTGTGACAATAATTCTATGTTTTCGGTTGTGATGCCATTATCCTGAATATTAATCTACCTATACTAATAAATAGGGACACATGTCATGTTTCTAGAGCACCTTATCTTTAATTTTCCTGTCTCTTTCTCATATTAAATGCATCTAATATTAAATAATAATATTATATATATTTTTTATATATTTTTAAATTAAAAATATTTTTTAATACATTAAAAATATATTAATAATAAAAAACACTTTTTACGAAAACCAATTTATTATAAAATATAAAATTTATAAAACATTTTTTTTTTAAAATGTTTAGACAAACAAAACTTTGAAGAAATTCGTATTTAAATAAATAATAATATTATTTTATTAATTAAATTATTAGATTATATGAAATTGTAATCATATTTTATATTAAAAAAAACGTTTTATATTATCTAAATTTTCATTAATGACTATTTATTATATCTTTTTATTCAACTCGTGTGATACACGGGGTACTAACCTAGTTACAAATTTATAAACATTTTGCAGATAGATGTCACTTTCTCATGTAACACTAAAGCAAGTTCGTAGGAAAAACATAAGTCTTCTAATCCTGAAACTTGAAAACATATTCTGATATGTGAAAATAAGTCAAGGGACTTATATTGTCAATTAGTTAAATAAAAGGTAATTGTTAGAATAATTGGTTGAGTCTGTTAATTCGGTTAGAGTTCCGATTGTTAAAAGGCTCAATAATCATAATAAACCATCACGATTGAGTGTCAATTTCTTCTTCTGTTCTTTTTATTTTCCTTATCATTCGAAGGTAAAGGAGCGATGACTACACGTAGCAGAACTGATCTTGAAAAGATGATTGATGAACATGCGGTTACGTTGTTGAAGGTAGATACATTTATGCAGAAATCTGAGCAAACATTTGCATCATTGAATGCGAATGTTCAAGCAATTTTGGCAAAATTAAGTAACAATGGAGGCAATTCGTCTCATTTGGAAGAAGATGATCCAAGAATTATATCGTTTAATAACAGAGGTGAACGATTACATCGAATTGGAAAAATTGATTTTCCCAAATTCGATGGTAATACAGGCGATGTCGATGATTGGATACGTTGTGAACATTTTTTCAGCATTGATGAAACACCAGAAAATTTCAAGGTTCGATATGTGGCTATTCATCTGGAAGGCAATGCAGTAAAGTGGAATCAGTCATTTTAAAGAACAAAGGCGGTTCCGATTACGGAGATTTCATAGAAGGAGTATTCAGAAGCTATTGTTTCAAGATTTTCGACGACCTTGTTTGAAGATGCCATGAGGGCATTAACTTCGTTATCACAATTAGGATCATTAGAAGATCTTTGTCAAAAATTTGATGCTCATTTGCTTAAGGTTTCAATTCCTGAACCTTATGTAGTTAGCATTTTTTTTTTTGAAGGCAATGAAACCAGAAATAGGAGGTTCAGTAAAGATGTTCCAGCCGAAGAACTTAAGGGAAGCATTTTATTTGGCCAAGATTCAAGATGCTACTAATAAGGTAGTGGTACCGACTACTAATAGGTTTCATTCAACTTCTTCTACTGTAGTTAATAAAGTTCAAAATGTAGTTAAACCGCATATGAGTGTTTCACACTTACCCTTATTACCAACTCCAGCAGCTAATAAAAGGTTTACTAACACAAAGCAAATTTCTAGTAAGGAAATTGAGGGAAAAATGGCTAGAGGTGAGTGCTTTTGGTGCCCAGAAAAGTTCACCCCTAATCATAAGTGTGCTAATAAGCAATTATTGGTTTTAGAATTGTATGGTGGGGAAGATGAGGATGAAGTAGAAGTCTGAGAGGAACTGGAATTCTTGCAAGATAATTCGTAACCTCATATTTCTATTCATGCCTTGACAGGCTTAACATCTTTTTCAACAATGAAAATGTTAGGTACCATTGGTAATAAACAATTAAGAATACTTATAGACTCTGGTTCTACTCACAATTTTTTGAGTAATGAGTTGGCTATGAAGCTTAATTGTTACACTCAACAAGTGGAAAAGATGACTGTGGGTGTGGCTAATGGATCAAGGATTGATTGTAGTAGATATTGTCCTAATTTTTAATGGTTGATGCAATCTTTGTGGTTCACTGCTGATGTTTTCATTATTCTATTGGATAATTATGATATGGTCTTGGGAGTACAATGGTTGTTGACATTGGGAACTATTGTTTGGGATTTTAGAAACATGGTTATGCAATTTCAGTTGGATAATACGCAATGCACTTTGAAAGGATTTGATAATAATAAGGTTTCTTTATGTTCTGTGGATTCTATGAATGTTTTATTAGGTCAAGAGAATAAGGTGGTTGGAGCTCATTTGCTGATAACAAGGCATTTTAGCATGACACTAAAGTTGAGGGAACAATTTCTAATAAAAATTTGTAGTTTCTTTTAAAAGAATTTGAAGATGTTTTCCAGGCTCCTACTTCATTACCTCCACACAGAGCATATGATCATAGGATATTGTTGAAAAATCAAGATATGGTTATCAATTTAAAGCCATATAGATATCAAGCAACACAAAAAGATATCATTGAGAAACTTACAAGGGAGTTAATGGATACGGGTGTAGTAAGAAAAAGTGTTAGTCCTTTTGTTGCCCCTGTTGTTTTAGTAAAAAAAAAAGGATGGCACATGGAGGTTTTGTATTGATTATAGGAAGCTTAATGAAGCTACTATAAAAAACAGCTATCCCATTCCTTTAGTAGAGGAGTTGTTTGAGGAGTTGGGTCAAGCAATAGTCTTTTCTAAACTGGATTTAAGGTCTAGTTATCATCATATTAGAATGCATGAAGAGGACATACAAAAGACTACATTTAGGACTCATGAGGGTCTTTTTGAGTTTGTTGTTATGCCATTTGGCTTGACAAATGCTCCAGCAACTTTCCAAGACTTAATGAACACTACATTTAGAGATTTTTTGAGAAAATTAGTATTGGTTTTCTTTGATGATATATTGGTTTATAGTAATTCTTGGGAGTTACATTTGGAACATCTTAGGAAAGTGTTAACAGTGTTGAGGCAACATCAGTTGTATGCAAAGAAGTCCAAGTGTTCCTGTCACACACCCAAATTCCCACACGTGGTGTCAGTCCACGTGGGTGTGACGTGGCCAGAATCACAGCTCAAGGTCATATAGAACACCTCTATATGCGTTTACAACCACAATGTTTGACATACAAGCAATAAAACAGTTTGCAGCGGAAAATAATATAATAAGTTAAGCAGCGGAAAAATAACGTGTTTGACATATGTAGCGGAAAATAACTAGTTGTCAAACACTACATTGTTTTAAAGTACATAACAAGAATAATATTGTTTTCAAAATAACACAACAAACTGCATGTAGATCCCTATAGCTCGTTCTTTAATGTGCATCCTGTTCCATAGCAGTTAGTTTCCTGAGAATACAAGTTTGAAAAAGTGTCAACACAATGGTTGGTGAGTTCACATGTTTTGATATACATATAGTAATAGAAAGTGTGTCATGCTGTTTATCAAATGTTAGTACCGAGCCCTAGGCTCCAAGTGTCAGTGCGTCACTACCGAACTAGACCTGTTTGTACTTGCCTCCACTGTGTCTCGTACACACAATAAATTAGGTCAGAGTTTGCACGGGTTATGACACCCAGTAAACATTGTGCCCCGTGGGGTTGGTCATACCCTAATGGATCCATCCAAATCTACCACGTTGTTTGTTCATTAACGGTAAGACTTTGTGAGGACTTGTTACGAGTTCAACACTTAATGTTTGTCTAATAAACCAGCATACACAAAAATGTTTGTACAGTAATAAATGTTTGACTCGATGTAACTAGTATTCTCCCCCTATTAAAAGCGTTTGAAAAGAGTAAAGAGGGGCCGTAAACTCACCTTAGTGATCAAGAAATGAAATATGCGTAAGCTCCTGCTCGTACGACGTGTCGGTCACCGGCAACCTATATCGTATACCGTTTTGTGAGTTTGTGTAAGTGACCGTGCTAGTGTTCGTGTTAGTGCTCGTGTTTGTGCCCAACCACCCTTGGTTGTTCATGTTTGTCCGTGGCGGTCCACAATGACCGTGTTTGCTCATGTTGGTCCAGAGTTGATCGTGTTTGACCAAAGTTGACCGTGTCAAGTCTACGACTCGTTGGTGAACCGTGTGACGGTTGTGAATCGTGTAGCAAATGTGTAAGTGCTCGTCGTGTGCAAAACGCGCAAGTCGCGTCTATGGACAACTTACTATTTATAGTAAGTTTCCATTTTTGGAAAGTTCACAAAGCATAACAGTTTTAAAGTTCTAGCATGCTCATTTGTCCTATGTGATCATGTTAACACATAACACATCATCATACGAATTCACATAAGTCGTTTTCATCATGTTAGTGCACAAAAGTTTCCTAAAATGGAAAGTTTCCATTTTTAGCATATGTGACATCGGAAACCATCTAACTTAGCATCTACTCATCATATTACAACATAATAAGTCATCTAGCATGCTCGAATCACACAACATGTTTACAAATCGGTTTCTGTAAAAAATAAAGTTACTAAAAATAGTAACTTTGTAGTTTTAGCATAAAAATGACCATTTAAGCATTCCTAAACCATTCTTATGTCACAAATCATTATAATAGCAAATCTAACATCATTTAAACATGACAACATAATCCAAATCATCATCTATCAACATTTCATCAATAAAAGTTACTAAATATAGTAACTATGTCAAAATGACTAAAACATTATCAAACTCACATTCTAAATATTCAAATCATCATATTAACACTATAGCAACATATCTAGTTACATGCATGATCATAAACTTATCTCAAACAATCATCTTGTAACAAAAAGTTACTAATAATGGAAAGAACTCCATATAATTACATTTTAGCCATTTTATTACAATCTAACTACGAAATCATCCTTTTAAATCATCAACAAATACTTACAATCATCCAAAATCATCCCCATACTCATGGATCATACATGCATGCATCTATATCATCATGGATCGTTATTTTAAGTAAAAATATACATACACAACATCTTGGATCGTTACAAATCACCATCACAACATCTTAGATCATCAAGAAACTCATTTAAATCAATAAACCCAGAAACAAAACTCGTGTACATGCACCATAGGTGCTTGCATGTGGGTTTCAAGCCGTGCATGTGTGTGTAATGGTGGTTTTAAGCCACAAGAGATGTAGAGACTACCTTCTAAGGCTTCTTGAGGTCCTAAGATGATGAATAAAAGTCTCCTTGGCCTCCTGGTTCGTGGGTTTGGTCGAGAACAAGAAGAAGGTGGTGGTGCTCGAGCTTTCGTATGAGGACTTCAAGCTTCACCCTTCGATTTCCAAGCTTTTCTTGCTGCAACAATGGCTTCTAGGGGTAGCAATGGTGGTTTACTGGTGAAGAAGACGAATTGGAGTGGTCTAGAACTCGAGAAGATAAAATTGTCACACCCCCAATTTTCAACTAACGGAATTATACCGTTTGGGACGTGACAAACCAGGATCTCAGATCATTAGACATAACGAAGACCTCTATATGAATTTAAAAACATACTTTGGTCTAAAACTGTAATATCAAAGTTCTACGTTGCGGAAGCGTTTTTAAAACAAAACAACCATAACAGTTTGAAAACTGTATATTACAAAACAAAGTTTCAAATGTTCAAATCCAAATAACAGAAATGTAAAACATGCATGCGACTCGATCTCCTAGTCCATGCTTGCTTGCTTGTATACCTTAGCGTCCTGAAAAAACATGTAAATCAAGTCAACACAAAGGTTGGTGCATACACATGTTTAAGTATTCACAAATGTTTGAAACAATTGTTTGAACAAAATGTTGCAGATAACATAATCATACATGCATAGTCATGATAGCTAGTCATTTATACTATTTACATAAGTGGTCGACACCGAAGCTGACTGTTGCATGCTATCGCATGTTTTGCCTTTCCACTATTGTCTAGCACAAACAATAGTAATGTGAATTGGCTAGTCAAACACTTGAGTAGATCCCATCTACCAAGTGAGGTTTGTCAAACATAATAGATCTATTTCCAACTACCACGCTTTGCACTACGGCAAACTAAACGGTTCGAAATGTAAGGACTTGTAATGCTATGTTTGCACTCAATGTAAACAGCTAACTCATGCAAGTGATATGTATCTAAAAGTGTTTGTTGCACATGTTTTCTCCCCCAAAACAGTTAAATTAAGAAAGGGGCCGTGTACACACCTTTGATATTGAGCAGAATGATCAAACACGTGAACTCGCGTAGAAAGTCCTCTTACGAAGAACCTGTGTTTTAACAATAACTTAGTGTTATTCGGGATATCGTTTTGTGCTTGAAATCACATACGTGTCAACACACGTATGTTAGAGTGTTAGAAATGTGCATACGTAAGTACGCGTAACTTTAAAGTCGTTTAAATAAAACCATATATGATTTTATTTAAATAAACGTAATTATACGCAATTACGTTTTCGATCTAAAATATGAATTTTATTATTTCAAAGTGTTCGTATTTCCGTTACGGTTCCAACGCAATTTGAACGGCTCGAATCGGAGTTAAAACGAATGAGATAGGATCAAAACACTAAGAATGGTTTTAATATCAAAACTGTTGGGGCATAGGATCGAACCCACGACCCCTAACTACAACCCACGCACCCAACCAGTTGATCTGGTTCTGCTTTTGTGTTGAGATTGAGTTCTAAATGTTTTTAAACATAAGCAAATCGGATTCCCTTTGATTATCATTGACCGAAACCATGGAGACCCAATTGACCTGCGATTCGAACACTAACGAACCTGAAACCATAGGGTTATGGTTCCACAGATCCAGGCGCATTCATGGTTGATTTTAATTTACACAGTGTTTCGAAATAACCCCTCGAATCGGTCCCTAATTGGTTCGGTTTCGAACAACAAACCTCCCGAATCAATTTAATCAAATTCGAACTCATCAAGTCCCTAATTCATAGGGTTTTTCATCCTAAGATCAAAAAGAGACTTCCTGTGTAGTTTAATTCAATTATTAACTTCAATTAATCTGAAATGCGTAATTCATTCTATCTTACAAGCCCTAGAATTCGAAACCATGCAATTCGTTAACATGATTTGAAATTGATGCATGGTTTTCAATCTAGAATGAATTTCGAACCTGTCTGTGTCGTTTAATTTGATTTTAAAGTCCATTCTCATCAAGTCCCCCAAATCGTTTTCTAAAAGAAACCCTAGAACTTGATCATATTCAATTCGTTATGATTTCATGAAATTGGCATATGGATCTTATAAATCGGAGGTTTATGAAACTACCCATGTATATCAATTTGATTCTTAAACTTGTTTGATCAACAACCCCCAAAACCGTTTCTTATATGAACCCTAGTTGTTGAAATCTATTAATTCGATGTTTCACGTTTCACATCTGAGAAAATGTCTAGCAGATGATGTAGCATATGTGCCTTTAAATGATATTGAAGTTGATGAAAGGTTAAACTACATAGAAGAACCAGTTGCAATTGTTGACAGGAAAGAAAAACAGTTACGTAACAAGACGATTAGACAAGTTAAGGTTCAATGGAAACACTGAAAAGGATCTGACGCTACATGGGAAACTGAAGAGGAGATGAAACGACTCTACCCACATTTGTTTGAAATGTAACAGGTTTCGAGGACGAAACCTATTGTAAGGAGGGTAGATTTGTAACAACCGAAAATTTCGGGAACCGTTTATGTCCAAATTTTATATAAACGTTCGTAAAGTGATTATGATCAAAGTGATATAAACGATAAAACTATCTGATAAGGTATGGACACATTATAAAGCCTATTAATAACGTGTAAAAATTTCTGTTACCGTTTGAGTTCGTAATATGAACAATCCTGAAGTGATTACGATCACATTAATATAAGCGGGATCGTTATACGATAAAGTATGAACAAGATATAAGCTCGTGAATATTAAAAATATGTGAGCAAAGTAGAAGGGGGTTTTAAAAATAGAATCTCAAAGTTCAAGGGTCCTAAGTGAAACTTCTAATTAATTCATAAAAATCTCAACATACAAATCTTTTGTTGAATGTCGGCAAAGGTGTGTGTGTATATCGATTTAATACAAGAAGCTGATAAACTTCAGAAATAAGCAAGTTTCATTTCTGACCGACGTATTCTTCATACGAGCAGAGAAGAACATCAAGAAGAATAGATCAATTGTTAAGGTATGTGTTCATGATCCTCATCTCGTGTTAGTTTAGTCTTGATTGATTAAAGAGACCAACACCATGTTTAGATGGAGTTTTGGTTTTGTATGGTAAACATGAACTTGATTCGGTTGGAGCCCAATTACATCTAGATAATGATCAGGCTTTCATGAGATTTATGAGGGTATAATATATATACTCTTCTGGTTGCCTAAAACCCATATTATTATATAGTAAGTTTAGCAACGCCCTAAGACGAATTAATTAAATAAGAGAATACGCTTATTTAAGCCGAGTAAATAAATAATTTTTAAGCATAACAAGATTCTAGAGATAAAAATGGTCAAAATGAGTGGAAGCGAAATTTTGAAATAAAGCTCCGAATGAAAGTTATGACATGCCGAAGTTTCGAGCGGTAATCGTAAATCTGAGCATCTTCATGATAAGTATTATAAATTTATCTCAAGTTATTATTAATTGAGATAAATAATATTAAGTTTATAAAACTCTTCGGGTCGTTATAGCAAGCTAAACACTTGTATTGGAGATAACTATAACGTAGTCGTTGTGCTACCGGTTTAGAAACCCTGAAAAGAGGGTTTATATTATATGATAAGGTTATAATTTTGATAAGATATCCATATTAATAGGATATCATTCTGAACGTGAGAAAGTAAGGAAAGGAAGAAAACTAGCAGATTGTGCCTTATTAAGCTCAGGTGAGTTCTTATAGCCCTGTTTTAAATGTTTTGGGCTGATATGCATGTTATAAAGTTATTTTATGAAAATGACTATATGTATGTATAAAGTTATTGTATGAAAGTGATTTTAACATGATTATGGTCAGGTAAAGCATGTTTCAGGAAAAGTATGTTTTTAGATAAAGAATGTTTTAAAGTAAAGAATGTTTTAAGTCTCAACTACGGTTGAGAAGTAAATGATTTTAAGAATTTCAGCTGAGGTGTAATGAATATGTTAAGTCTCAATGATGATTGAGAAGTAAATGATTTTAAGAATCTCAGCTGAGATATAACGAATGTTTTAAGTCTCAACTACGGTTGAGAAAGAAAAGATTATTTTGTATAAGACACTCGACCGAGGTCGAGGAAGAAATGTGGTTTGCCAGCTGCGGTTGGGCAGAACTTGAGCACTGCGGTGAAAGGAGCCGCTTCTGCTTATGATAGTTTAAATGATTTAAACCATGTTATGAATATGAATGATGTATGTAAAGAAGTCTTGTACCGGTATGAGCCGTCAACTTCGGTTTATGGATTAAGAGTCCTGTGGAAACACGGGCCTGCCGACTGTGTGTCGCCAGTTGATGGAATCTTATGCATGTGTAAGTTATCAACTTCGGGTTGATAGTTTAAGAGCCTTGTGCTGCACAAGCCTGTTTGACCTCAGGGTCAGCAGTTGACGGTGAAGTTCCTTCACTGTATGAATGATGTTATGATGATATGTATGTTATGTAATTATGTTATGATGTTATGTATGTGATGAAATTATGATATGAGAATAGGTATGTTATGTATTTGGAATATGATATATGATGACATAAAGGAATAAGGATTTTCTAAGAAATAAACTTAGAACTCACCAGCATAAAGCTGACTTGTTTTACATGCATATCAGGTTGAATAGTTTGAGAAAGGATGCCAGGAAGACTCATGGCATACGTTGAAGACTACCCCTGGCATAGACTGGTTGTATTATATGACTGTTAGAAGAGTGGGTTATGTTTTAATGTGTGTTTAATATGTATACTTTATGTATGTAATTACCTTAAATTCCGCTGCTATGATAATGTAAATATGGTTTAAGGACTATGGGTATGATGTTTGCCAACCGAGGGGACTGAGGGCCTCTCAAGTTGGTATCAGAGCCATAGTTTGAGAGATTCGGTCATCCCTAATGGCTGGACTTAGACTGAAAATGGGACATAATGATATGAATGCCAGTCAAGGGTAGTTTGATGCCATGAGCATATGACCTTAGAGCTTTGTTATGTTTAAGATATAGATTAAATTAGTATGATGTTGCGAATGATAATGTGTTCATGATTGGGAATGTTTAGAACTTATAAGTGAGATAAATAGTTAATTACACTTGATCAACGTCATTAACAATTTACAATGCTTATTATGTCCTGAATTATTACCTTGATTGACACGTGGTTGTTTGCAATATGTATAGAAAACTAAAATGGTAGACGAAGGTACAGAAGGTGGACGTAGTAGAGGTCGAGGCAGACCACCTAAAAATAAGAATAAGAAGCAAGCTGAGGAAGTACCAGTGAATAATGCGGGAACTGAAGTCAACAGTGAAGAAGAAAATGAAGAAGAGGAACTTAGACTTGAACCTGTGGTGGTAAAGGCAATATCTAATGAAGTTCGTAAAATTTTAAAAGACCTATTACCTTCAGATAAAACCAAAGCCGAAAAGGGAACTACTAAAGAAGGAGCTACTGAGGAAAGAGAGAAAGCTAACAGCTCTAACATAGAGCACGATGAAGATGAGGTATTGATCATCAATGCTAAAGGTAAGGGTTCGGGTACAAAGGAACCCAAAGGATGTGATTATAAAGCCTTTAAAGGGTGCAATCCTCCACCATTTGATGGTAAGAAAGATGCAGTGGCTACCTGCCATTGGGTTTCGTCTATGGAGGCGGTCATTGAGATCAGTGAATGTCGGGTCGATCAAGCTGTGAAATTTGCAGCTCATTCATTTACTGAAGAAGCTTTACACTGGTGGAACACGGTCAAGCAGTCAAAGACCACTGCTGATGTGGAAGGCTTAAGATGGGAAGACTTAAAAGAATTGGTTACGAAACACTTTTGTCCAAAGAATGAAATTGATAAAATCGAACGGGAATTTCTGAGTTTGAAAGCTGGACGTATGAATCACCGGCAATATACGTCAAAATTTAATGAAATGTCAAGACTGGTTCCTCATTTGGTAAACACGGAGGAACGTAGGATGAAGTTATATGTGGAAGGACTACCACCTAGAGTCCGAACACACGTGAAGGCGCATGCTCCCAGAACTTTTGAATCGGCCGTGGTGATTAGCGGTATTGTCTGGGATGATGTATTGGAAATTGAACCAATAAAGGAAGAACCTAAGCAAAAGTGGTCATCTAGATTTAAAAGAAACCGAAATGACAAACCAGGGCCCCCTATAAAAAGGTTTAGAAGGGAAGAATTTGAAACATGCACTAAATGTGGAAGGAGACATAGGGGAGAATGTCATCTGGGGACTACTTTGTGCTACCGTTGTGGAAAAACTGGACATTTCTCGAATAATTGTCCAAGTATGCCAAAATGTTATAATTGTGGTGGAATCGGTCACGTGAGCAAGAATTGTTTTAAACCAAAGATAATGCCTACTGAAACCAGCAAACCTGAAAGTAGCAAGGGAGGTGAGAAGCAAAAGGCAAAAGCTCGTGCCTTTACTATGACTAAGGATCAGGCAGATAAAGACCCGGATGTGGTGACAGGTACATTCTTGATTAACGATATCCCTGCTTCAGTGCTATTTGACTCTGGTGCAAGTACGAGTTTTGTGGCTATTACTTTTTGTGATAAACTGCGTGCTAATGTTAAAAAGATAGAAAATGCCTTTAACATAGAAACTGCTCTTGGTAAATCCACTAGAGTAACGGATGTCATTGATGATGATTGTTACATTGATATAGAAGGTCATAGATTCCCTGTTAAGTTGTTTGTAATTACGTTAGGAGGTTTTGATGTAGTCTTGGGTATGGATTGGTTGGCCAAACATGAGGCTAACATTGTCTGTCGACGAAATATGATTTTCTTAACAGCTCTCAATGGGAGATCAGTAACGGTTTACGGGGATAAAGTGTTTAACGCGCCTAAAGTCATTTCGATGATTAAGGCGAGTGAATTTATGAGGCGAGGGTGTGGGGCTTATCTGGCCTATGTTATTGACAAAGAAATTAAGGTAAAAGAATTGGAAAACGTACCCGTGGTGTGTAACTTTCCTGATGTATTTCCTGAGGATTTGCCAGGAATTCCACCTGATCGGGAAATCGAATTCCAAATTGATGTTGTGCCAGGAGCTCAACCTGTCGCCAAGGCACCGTACCGTCTGGCTCCAACTGAGATGAAAGAATTAATGAGCCAACTACAAGACCTTCTAGACAAAGGTTTTATACAACCAAGTGTGTCACCTTGGGGTGCACCAGTGTTGTTTGTAAAGAAAAAGGACGGAAGCATGAGAATGTGTATTGATTATAGGGAATTGAATAAGCTCACAATAAAGAATAAGTATCCGTTACCAAGAATTGACGATCTATTTGACCAATTACAAGGGGCAAGTTGGTTTTCTAAAATAGATCTTAGATCAGGGTATCACCAACTAAAGGTGAGAGAACAAGATATTCCGAAGACAGCATTTCGCACACGTTATGGACATTATGAGTTCCTTGTAATGTCTTTTGGGTTAACGAACGCTCCTGCAGCGTTTATGGATTTGATGAATCGGGTGTGCAGACCCATGCTAGACCGATCAGTGATTGTGTTCATTGATGATATCTTAATATACTCAAAGAGTGAAGGTGATCATGCGTGTCATATACAGGAAGTACTTGAAATACTAAGAAGAGAAAAGCTTTATGCTAAGTTCTCTAAATGTGCCTTTTGGTTACGAGAAGTGCAGTTCCTAGGTCATGTTATTAGTCCAGAAGGCATAATGGTGGACCCAACTAAAGTAGAAGCAGTAATGTAATGGAATCCTCCGAAAACACCAACAGAAGTTGGTAGCTTTCTCGGATTAGCAGGTTACTACAGAAGATTCATCCAGGATTTCTCTAGGATTGCTACACCGTTGACAAAATTGACTAGGAAAGAAGTAAAATATGACTGGGGTCCAACTCAGGTCCAAGCTTTTGATGAATTGAAAAAGAGATTAATTGAAGCTCCTATCTTATCATTACTGGATGGTAATGAAGACATGGTTGTGTACTCCGATGCGTCTTATCTAGGCTTGGGTTGTGTACTTATGCAAAGGGGAAAGGTAATAGCATATGCCTCAAGACAATTGAAAACCCACGAGGCTAATTATCCAACACATGATTTGGAATTAGCTGCTGTGGTATTTGCTTTAAAAATTTGGAGGCATTATCTATATGGAGTTAAATGTACAATCTACACAGATCATAAAAGCCTAAAATACTTCTTTGAACAGAAAGACTTGAATATGAGACAAAGAAGATGGCTTGAGCTACTCAAAGATTATGACTGTGAAATTTTGTATCACCCGGGCAAGGCCAATGTGGTGGCTGATGCTCTAAGTCGTAAGACAGAACACTCGGCTATACAAGTTAAGTCTTACAGTTTGGTAATCACACCAGATTTTCTAAATGAACTCAAGGATGCGCAGAAGAAAGGATTAAAGGAAGAAAATGTGGGATTCGAAAGAATATTTGGTCAGGTTAAAAGTCTAGAAGAAAATGAATGTGGTGTTAAGATACGATTTGGTCGAATGTGGGTTCCACGGAATGGGGACATCAGGTCAAGAATTCTAGATGAAGCACATAAGTCACGTTACTCTATTCATCCTGGTGCAACGAAAATGTATCAAGACCTCCGAAAGGATTATTGGTGGCCAGGTATGAAGTTTAATGTAATGCAATACGTAAACAAATGTTTGACATGTGCGCAAGTAAAAGCTGAACATCAGAAACCCTATGGTTATGTGCAACCTTTAGAAGTCCCAGAATGGAAGTGGGAGCACATTACTATGGATTTTATTACTAAGTTGCCTCTTACGGCGAAACGTCATGATGCTATTTGGGTGATTTTAGACCGGTTAACGAAAAGTGCTCAGTTCTTGCCTATACGTGAGACTTATACGTCGGAGAAACTGTCTGAATTATTTGTAAAAGAAATAATTACAAGACATGGAGTTCCAGTTTCTATAGTGTCAGATCGTGACACGCGATTCGTTTCAAGATTCTGGAAACAGTTTCATGAATCGATGGGCACAAGACTTAATATCAGCACTGCTTATCATCCTCAAACAGATGGACAGTCTGAAAGGACTATCCAAACTTTAGAAGATATGCTCAGAGCTTGTATTATTGATTTTGTGGTAGCTGGGATGATCATTTACCATTAGTGGAATTCTCGTACAACAACAGCTATCATGCTAGTATTGGAATGCCACCATATGAGGCATTGTATGGACGACGTTGTAGGACACCTGTGTGTTGGGGAGGTGTAGGACAGAAAGAAGTAGGAAGCAAAGCTGCAGTATCAGATTTGACAGAAAAGCTTCAACTAGTCAAAGCGCGAATGAAAGCTGCACAGGATCGACAAAAGTCCTATGCCGATAAAAGACGGAGACCAATAGAGTTTGAAATAGGTGATCAGGTATTGTTAAAAGTTTCACCATGGAAGGGAGTTATTCGATTCAGGAAAAGAGGAAAGTTGAGTCCGAGATTTATTGGACCTTTTCGAATAATGGCACGGGTCGGTAAGGTAGCTTACCGATTAGATCTGCCAGATGAATTGAATGGAATTCATCCGACATTTCACGTTTCACATATGAGAAAATGTCTAGCAGATGATGTAGCATATGTGCCTTTAAATGATATTGAAGTTGATGAAAGGTTAAACTGCATAGAAGAACCAGTTGCAATTGTTGACAGGAAAGAAAAACAGTTACGTAACAAGACGATTAGACAAGTTAAGGTTCAATGGAAACACTGAAAAGGATCTGACGCTACATGGGAACCTGAAGAGGAGATGAAACGACTCTACCCACATTTGTTTGAAATGTAACAGGTTTCGAAGACGAAACCTATTGTAAGGAGGGTAGATTTGTAACAACCGAAAATTTCGGGAACCGTTTATGTCCAAATTTTATATAAACGTTCGTAAAGTGATTATGATCAAAATGATATAAACGATAAAACTATCTGATAAGGTATGGACATGTTATAAAGCCTATTAATAACGTGTAAAAATTTCTGTTACCGTTTGAGTTCGTAATTTTTATGAACAATCCTGAAGTGATTACGATCACATTAATATAAGCGGGATCGTTATACGATAAAGTATGAACAAGATATAAGCTCGTGAATATTAAAAATATGTGAGCAAAGTAGAAGGGGGTTTTAAAAATAGAATCTCAAATTTCAAGGGTCCTAAGTGAAACTTCTAATTAATTCATAAAAATCTCAACATACAAATCTTTTGTTGAATGTCGGCAAAGGTGTGTGTGTATATCTGATGTCGACGGAGCTTAGCTAATAAACTAACTAAAAACCGACTCTAAAACTAGACAAAAAGTAATAAATCTAGACTCTCTAAAACCTAAGCTACCGACATGCAAGTGTACCTATCGTATGTAGCAAGACAAAAGTAAGTCCGGATATCGAACCCACAGACTTCTACAGACTGTACTAACTAGATCCTATGACTTATTTATACAAAATTTGTACTTAAATAATATAATAATAAAGAGGGGGGTTTTCTAACAAAACTAAGAATAACTTAAATAAACTAAAACAGACGAGCAAACAAAAACTAGATCAGAGAAGAAAAGAAGTACTACCTAGGCTTGAATCATATACATGCTTGACAAGGTTCTATCGGGGATTGGAACTAATGTGATACCGGGATCTTAAAATACTAAACTCAAAGGAAACATAGAGCACCCTCGACCCTTCTCAAGGATAGTCAACTAAGGATCCTAAAAGTTGTTGAACCACCAGATACATGGATTTCCCTCACAGGTCATCCAACTATTTATGAAATATCCACTAGATTATCTACCTTACAGTACAATAATCTCAAAACACCTAAGAAATAACTGTAAAACACTCTACCTCACGGCGCGAAAGTCACAGTTCACTTAAATGTTAGGGATAACTTGGGTTTTCCTATTGGACCCGATAAACATGATTTGATAGACTAATCAGACTGATCTTCTCACGAAGCCTCTAACCTAACAAGCTAACAACCAAGACTTATCGACAACTTCTTACCTCACGGCTATTAAAGTTGGTTGCACATTTTAATCGTCTAAATCATAATAGAACACTCCTATGAATCACTCGGCCAAAGCAACTCATCCACTAATAAAAAACACACAGTAATTGATTCTAGCATGCACCTATTATGTGACAGACAATCACCAAAATACATGAGGAACATAATATCAATCATTCAACAATCACAAATACACATACACATCCAATATTCAAAACCAAGTCTTTAAATCATAAATCCATCACATCAAAATGTTCCAACACCGAAATAAACCAAAGTCAAACATGCATAATCATCTAACCTAGATAGTTCTAAAAGTTTAGCCAAGAAACATTGTCAAAACAGAAATCATAACAAGTTTACAAAGCTTGAAACACATAGAAATCAGGAATGCAACCAAGAACGAGAAAACCGAATGGTTAACACCCGAAGGAACAATCCCAGGGCTTCAATCCTTCGATCTCTTGCTTCAAGAGCCTCCCGATCGCTTCCAATCGCCTCTGGCCGTCTCTCACCTCGTCCTAGATCGTCTGATATCCAATGTCCGCGTCTCCAGCCGTTTCACAAACCTTAAACTCGATTTTCTGGAATTTAACCCTGTCGCGTACCGCGACGGCTACACCCAAACCCTTCGCGTAGCGCGACGGGTCTCGCTACCCGACAAAATAGTCGGGTCAAACCGCAATCATTAAACAGGGGTAGTTTGGTCATTTTCACCTGTCGCGTACCGCGACAGGGTTTCATGTGGTCCTCGCGTAGCGCGAGGGGTTGAAAAATCCAGAATTCTTCTTTCTTTGTTCTTGTATCTGTTCTCGTTCAACCGGACACTCGTTTTCTTGATCTTTTATGCCAAAATGATGTGTTTATTACCTGCAAGCATGAAATTACAGAATTGTGAAGAACCAGCATTAATCGACTCTAAAGCTTCAGAAACGAAATAAAAACAAATGGAAAAACAGATGTGTTTTGCAACACATCAATATCGATTTAATACAAGAAGCTGATAAGCTTCAGAAATAAGCAAGTTTCATTTCTGACCGACGTATTCTTCATACGAGCAGAGAAGAACATCAAGAAGAATAGATCAATTGTTAAGGTATGTGTTCATGATCCTCATCTCGTGTTAGTTTAGTCTTGATTGATTAAAGAGACCAACACCATGTTTAGATGGAGTTTTGGTTTTGCATGGTAAACATGAACTTGATTCGGTTGGAGCCCAATTACATCTAGATAATGATCAGGCTTTCATGAGATTTATGAGGGTATAATATATATACTCTTCTGGTTGCCTAAAACCCATATTATTATATAGTAAGTTTAGCAACGCCCTAAGACGAATTAATTAAATAAGAGAATACGCTTATTTAAGCCGAGTAAATAAATAATTTTTAAGCATAACAAGATTCTAGAGATAAAAATGGTCAAAATGAGTGGAAGCGAAATTTTGAAATAAAGCTCCGAATGAAAGTTATGACATGCCGAAGTTTCGAGCGGTAATCGTAAATCTGAGCATCTTCATGATAAGTATTATAAATTTATCTCAAGTTATTATTAATTGAGATAAATAATATTAAGTTTATAAAACTCTTCGGGTCGTTATAGCAAGCTAAACACTTGTTTTGGAGATAACTATAACGTAGTCGTTGTGCTACCGGTTTAGAAACCCTGAAAAGAGGGTTTATATTATATGATAAGGTTATAATTATGATAAGATATCCATATTAATAGGATATCATTCTGAACGTGAGAAAGTAAGGAAAGGAAGAAAACTAGCAGATTGTGCCTTATTAAGCTCAGGTGAGTTCTTATAGCCCTGTTTTAAATGTTTTGGGCTGATATGCATGTTATAAAGTTATTTTATGAAAATGACTATATGTATGTATAAAGTTATTGTATGAAAGTGATTTTAACATGATTATGGTCAGGTAAAGCATGTTTCAGGAAAAGTATGTTTTCAGATAAAGAATGTTTTAAAGTAAAGAATGTTTTAAGTCTCAACTACGGTTGAGAAGTAAATGATTTTAAGAATTTCAGCTGAGATGTAATGAATATGTTAAGTCTCAATGATGATTGAGAAGTAAATGATTTTAAGAATCTCAGTTGAGATATAACGAATGTTTTAAGTCTCAACTACGGTTGAGAAAGAAAAGATTATTTTGTATAAGACACTCGACCGAGGTCGAGGAAGAAATGTGGTTTGCCAGCTGTGGTTGGGCAGAACTTGAGCACTGCGGTGAAAGGAGCCGCTTCTGCTTATGATAGTTTAAATGATTTAAACCATGTTATGAATATGAATGATGTATGTAAAGAAGTCTTGTACCGGTATGAGCCGTCAACTTCGGTTGATGGATTAAGAGTCCTGCGGAAACACGGGCCTGCCGACTGTGTGTCGCTGATGGAATTTTATGCATGTGTAAGTTATCGACTTCGGGTTGATAGTTTAAGAGCCTTGTGCTGCACAAGCCTGTTTGACCTCAGGGTCAGCAGTTGACGGTGAAGTTCCTTCACTGTATGAATGATGTTATGATGATATGTATGTTATGTAATTATGTTATGATGTTATGTATGTGATGAAATTATGATATGAGAATAGGTATGTTATGTATTTGGAATATGATATATGATGACATGAAGGAATAAGGATTTTCTAAGAAATAAACTTAGAACTCACCAGCATAAAGCTGACTTGTTTTACATGCATATCAGGTTGAATAGTTTGAGAAAGGATGCCAGGAAGACTCATGGCATACGTTGAAGACTACCCCTGGCATAGACTGTTTGTATTATATGACTGTTAGAAGAGTGGGTTGTGTTTTAATGTGTGTTTAATATGTATACTTTATGTATGTAATTACCTTAAATTCCGCTGCTATGATAATGTAAATATGGTTTAAGGACTATGGGTATGATGTTTGCCAACCGAGGGGACTGAGGGCCTCTCATGACTACATCAAAACTGCTTAAGGTGATAGGCATATGGTCAATTTCCAGTGTTTGACCCATCAAATCAAGGATACATCCCTTAAGGATATGTTCAACTACAATTAACTTGCCATCAGGTAGTTCTACAGTGTATGGGTTTTCTAAGGCCGTAGGACTAACATTTAGCAACTTAGAAAGTGAACTAGATACAAAACTCCGGTCTGCACCAGTATCAAATAGCATAGAGGCATAGTGATTATTCAAGAGGAACGTACTGTCACACCCCGAGCCGGCGGGGTAGGATCGGGTTTCCCCGACGGGCGGAAGGTTCCCGAGGCGCGATATCGAAATGATAATCGGATTGATCAGATTGTTCACATTGCACATGATATATAAATGAGAAACTTTGCTAAAATAAAATAGGATTACAGAGTTAAATTATATTAGTTAAGTTTACAATTTAACAATGTAAACCCACTATCACATCATAAGTCTTCAATCTTGTAGCTGCACAAGATATGTTAAACAAACTGTAAAATGATGCTTCAAAATATGCAGGTCCAAAAAGCTAGGTCCTCTATCAGTTAACCTAATCCAAAGAAATAACTCTACAGTTGACCTGTTCGTCACCTGAGAAGTCATGGAAAAATAAAGTCAACACATGGTTGGTGAGTTCATATTGTTTAGTGTTTGAAAATGATTTGAAAATGATTTGAAACCTCCTTTGGTAAAGACCCTAACCTCATTAACACCACATGTATCATCCAGATCGGTATGCTTATGTATAGGGCATACCCCTGAGTCGAGGCTACAACCCCGCCCAGACGCCGTCCCACCACATACTAATCCGCATAGGACATTGTTGTTAATGATAATTAAGCATCTTTACCTATCACACACTCTTGTTCACAATGACTCAAATGTTCTCACAAAACCTTTGTTTAACCCACGGGTAACAACCTTAATCTCATTAACATCACATGTATCATCCAGATCGGTATGCTTATATATAGGGCATACCCCTGAGTCGAGGCTACAACCCCGCCCAGACGTCGTCCCACCACATACTAATCCACATGGGACATTGGTGTTAATGAAAATTAAGCATTTTACCCCTACCTTTAACCCAATGATTCGTCAGTCCTTTGTTCCTGTAAATACAACAATTTGGAATCTATGTTGATTCCTTAAGTTCATCACAATAGTGATCAACCACAGAAATTGTAGAAACAGTTTGATAAATGCTTAATTAATTAAATAAATAAATATTTAATAAAATCTAAGTCCTATTGATTGGGGCCTGTGGTCATACTCGAGTAGACTAGTCTGTCAATCTAGGTACTTAGTAGTTAGGGAATTCTGTAAATATCATCAAACATAAGACCTACAAGTCAATCAGTCTAGCTAGGACTTCTTGAAATATAGGATTTCTGGATTCAATGTGTTGGCATATGTTATCTCTGATATTTCCCATACTATCCCTTAAAAATGATTTAATGATCGTCTGATTCTGTCACAAGATGTACTTGATGTGTTGATCATAGAATACAAGATTCATTGATCGGTTGTACACTTGATTCATTGTTCAACAAACACTTGGTTTGTAGAACATTGAATGTTGTCTTTGCAAAGATTGTTTTATTGATGTCTTGATGTCCCACACTTGTTTTGTCAAAATGTTTGATTTGATTCCTTGAATTCACCCACTTGATTTGTCAAAATGTTTGTTTTGATCCCTTGAATTCACCCACTTGTTTTGTCAAAATGTTTGTTTTGATCCCTTGAATTTACCCACTTGTT
This sequence comes from Mikania micrantha, assembly GCA_009363875.1. NCBI lineage: Eukaryota > Viridiplantae > Streptophyta > Magnoliopsida > Asterales > Asteraceae > Mikania > Mikania micrantha. The sequence goes on along the minus strand of CM018687.1, from coordinate 47,163,277 downwards.
TTGTCAAAATGTTTGATTTGATTCCTTGAACCCACACCCTTGTTTTGTCAAAATGTCTAGTTTGATTTGTTTGAAATGTTTTGACTTGTTGAAAAGTTTAGTTTAACTTGATTATTCACTTAATAAATAAGTAAATCAGTTAATAACCTGCATAAAATCTTCCTAGATATGATCTAGGATAACATTTATATATAAGTAAAACATATAAATTTAAAAGCATTCAAGTAAACAATTTAAATAAACAGTTTACGCATGCTTCTCAGCCCCGCGTTTTAAAACAAAAATGTTTAGAAAAAGGGGCAATGAACTCACCTGTGTTGCCGTGAAATGAACCACAAAAGATAAGCGCACTCTTTGATTGTTGCCTAAGTATCTTTAGCACCTGGGTTATTTTAAAGAATTCGAATACGATAAGTACCTACAGAAATTGTCGTATCTATGGTTTGGTCTCGATGTGCAACTACGTGTCCTAGATTACTAGTGTGTTTCTAGAATTTCCTCTATCTAAGTTAAACTATTACCCATTAGTAACCCAAATCCCACATAAAGCATTTAAAGTATTTAAGTAAAATATTTTCAATTTATTACCTTTTAAGTTACTCATTTAATTAGGAAAACCATTTAATTATTTTGTTAAGGTCTATAATATAATTTCTTTTATGAAAAACATATTCAATTTAAGAAAAATGTAATTTAAACATGATGGGCTTATATTAAACCCATTGGGCCATTCTTGGGCCCTTTAATAAACTTTGATTTTCAAATGATCTCTTGTTTGCTTATTAAGTCATTAACCTAGATGGTGTAAATAACCATTTAGATTAATCATGTGCCTTTGAAATTCCCAATGGTTTAGGTGTTAACATTTAAGTCAAACCATAACCTTTAGGTTCTTGTTTTCCATTCCGAATGTATTTCCCCTCATGATATTGATATCCTAGCTTAAGAAGACTCATTTATGTCTAACCAATTTAAATGATCGTCCCCTACAATGATTACATACCATAAGTGTGCTAGAATATCCTATGTTTATTTTATAGTTAACCCTAACATAGCTTTTATTGAAGTTTAAATCTTGTGGGCCTTATCTTAGGCCTAATTTGCCATTGTGACCCGGTTGATTAATATTAAACTTAATCAAATGTACAACGGGTCAACTTAGTTATTGGGCCAAATCAAGTGGTGTTGGGCCTAATAATAGGGTTATTGGGCCTTAGGAGTTATGTGGGCCGAATACTTGCTTTGGGCCGGTGTGTTGATGTTGGCCAACCTATTGGATTGGACTCTATACATCATGGGCCCAAGATATAACTCAAAAGCTTGTTGTTTGGGCCAAAGCGATCGCTATGGGCCGGGTTCCCAACCTATTAGGCCTTAGAATATGTTTATGATCTTGGGCCGATGAGTGATTTGTGGGCCGAAGTGTTAAATAAGCCACTAAGTGTTCGTGGATCGAATAAGTAAATGAACCAATATTATACACATGGGTTCATGGTTGGGCCGATCGTTCTGTAGCTGGGCCTCCAAGTCTCGGCCGAAGGTGATAAAATGATCAGCCGAATGGGGTGGGGGGGTGAGCCCAGTTCGAACTTCCAGCGAACCTTTTTGGTTTAGTGATCAAGGTTCGGTGGTGGTAGGTTAGTGGTTCCTAGGTTCGGCCGTAGCATAGCGAGCATGAAGGTTCGTTTCCAAAGGCTCGTTGCCCAGCAGTTTCGGCTAGAGTTCCAGGGTTCGGCTAACATGCACCGTGGTCAAGGTTCGCTTGCATGAAGTAGGGTTCGCTCATAGGATAGGGTTCGGCTAACTCCATGTCGCTTAGGGTTCGGCTGTGGTGACCAACAAATCAGAGTTCGTTCCTGATGCATGAGTTCGTGAGGGCTCGTCAACCAGGTGAAAGGTTCGTGGGGACCTGATGGTTCGTGTCTCAGCATAAGGGTTCGCCAAGGTTCGCCGGGGTGGAGGGTTCGGCTAGAGCTGCTTCGTCTCATCCAGTAGTCGCCGAACCTGCAACTTCATCCCCCATCTCCTTCATTGCTCGATCTGATTTCTAAGCGGTTTACCTAGTGGGGTCTACTGGCAAGATTTTTCGAGGGTGTGCAGGTCGTGAACATGGTTCTAATCCTGTTAATCATACGTGGGTTGAACAATAACATAAAGAAGAATGAAAACCCTAGTTTCTATCACGTTTAAAGCTTCATACCTCGTTTTTCAGTGGCCAAAGCTTCCGATCTGTTGTACTCCCTCGTAGAGCTCGTTCCTAGCTACGCGTGGACACCAAGAACACCCGATTTCGTCTCCAAACGAGTGAGATCTTGAAGATTGAAGGTGATATTTTAGAGAGAGAGAGAGAAAACGGGAGAGTGAGCTAGAGAGAGAATAGAATGTGTAAAAATGAAAGAAAGGTGTTCTTTCAACGTTTATATACCCCGAGGGTATTCGGGTTCGTTTCGGTTGCACGGTTTTCGTCTCCGACGCGTTTCCGGATCGTGACGCGTATAATTACGAAATTTAAATAAAAGGTTATATTTTATGTGTTTGGAATGTGGCTATTTCTAGTAATGATATTAAATGGTATTTCCCTAATTTATTTATCGAAACTCCTAAATATTACGCGTTTTATGATTTATTCGCGTATTATAGTTTACGCGTCTAAAATTAAAATAGTTTTGCCTTAATTGTAACTATGATGAGTTTCAAAATTGTAAAATAGGAAATATTTTATTTCCTTATAATTATTATCGATCGAGTCGTCTTTCGTTTCGTCAGAAAACGTCACTTACGCGCGTCTTCGTACAGAGCGCTAACTGTACGAACACGATCGTACATTTCACTTTCTGATTTTGTTGTCTAACTTACAATCATCGTTTCAGATCATTAAACTGTCAGATCTATTCGTACAGATCGTCACCTATACGAACAGTCCGTCGGTTTAACATTCCGTAACAACAACTGTTATTGTATTGTTTTGATTAGCCTCGCATACGTGCTATCCTAATAGATCCTAACAAATAAACCCATGATGGTTCAGTGTTGCCAGATAATTACCTGACTCAAGAACCATTGCTCTGTACCTAGTTTCTGCTAAATGTTTATGAATCTGCTGTTTGATAACGTGAAATGACTTTGACTATCAATATGAACATGAAATAGAATGGAATGTGTATAGTTGGTGTCTGTTTACTGTTCATGCTACTGTTGCGATCACTGTTCTGGCACCGATTTCGGCACTGTTGTTACACGTACCCGTGACAATGTTGGGACCCTCCCGTGCCTGACGTCCTCCAATCACAAACGCCCTGCCCCTAGCACCATTGTTGTTGTTATTGGTGCCATTGCCGTTGCCGTTGCCATTTGCATCGTTAGTCCCTCCTTTCTTGAGTTGTGGGCAATCCTTTTTGAAGTGCCCCAGCTTACCACACTCAAAACAACCCTTCTGTGTGTTGTTCTGGTTGTTATTCTGATTGTTGGAATTGTTTTGCAGCTCTTCGTGGCAATCCTTAGCTGCATGCCCTCCTTTACCACACCGCTGACACTTAAACTTATCACATTGATTCCCAGCATGATGGAATCCACACTTGTTGCACTTTGGGTGCTTACCAATATACCCCCTGATGATGATGACTGCTGACCACTGTTCGAGTTGTGGTAAGACTTGTTTGAATCCTGTCTTCGGTTCTGCTGAAACGACTGTTGGTTGAAATTCTTGGTGTTGCTGCTTTCCCACTTCCTTTTGTGGTCTCCCACCTTAGTAGTTGATGTTCGTTTAGGCAGAGTTCCCTGTAACACTGCCTGATCAGTCAGTTGGTGCGCTAAATGAACAGCTTGTTGAATCGTTGTGGGATTTGCAGATGTAACCAATCCCTGGATCTGAGGCACCAACCCTCCTATGTACCTCTCTATCCACTTACTGGCTGGAGTAGCCATGTGAGGTAGAAGTCTGGCCAGTTCATGTGACCGTGTCGTGTACTCCTCGATGTTTGACCTCTCCATCTTGAGATGCCAATACTCCTCCTCCAGTTTCTGCATTTCACTGCGAGGACAGTACTCCTCCTGCAATAAGGTCTTGAAACCATTCCAAGTTAGGGCATTGGCCTCACCCAATCCCAGAGTTTGAACATTGGAGTTCCACCAAGTCAATGCTGGACCTTCCAAAGTTCCAGTAGCATACTTAACCTTATTCTCCTCAGGACAGTTACACATCTCAAACACTGATTCCGCCTTTTCAATCCATCGTAGGAGTCCAATGGCTCCTTCCGATCCTTTGAAGTTATGTGGCTTGCAGTCCAAGAACATCTTGAACGTGCACACCCGTGGGTTCACCAATCCCCCTGCTGGACCATGTGGCCCTGTAGTGTGTGTCTGAGTGTAGTTCGCGATAGCCTCCGCGACCTTGTTGTTAATCAGCTCATTGAGCTCAGCAACTGTCATTTGAATGTTCTCACCGGCCATTATCTTCCTAGTTAAAAGAAATGTTAGAGTGTTATCAAAGTCCAATGTGAAACGTGTAAACAATACAATAAACAACAAACATGTAATGTAGGAATCAACACAACTGTTGGCAATAAGTAATAGTTTTCAATAAATAATAATCTGATTTGAGTACAATACTTTCAAAATCAAAACATAGATTTCCAAACATCTAATGTAGGGACACAACCCGCCCCTAATAAGTTTAAACAAAATAAAGCAAATCAAGCATCTTCAATAGTGGAGTCAGCATCAGAATCAACATCCTGTACTGGTATCAACTCCTCCTCCTCTTCCTCCTCTGCCTCAGATACAAACTGCTCCTCTAGTGCAATCCACCTCCCCTCAGCGATGTCGGCTTGGTGCTCCTCCTCCTGCACTCGAGTAGTCAGATGCACAATGTGTGACTCCATCCCCTGAACCACACTACGAAGCTCTGCGTATCGGGCGTTTACATCCCGAAGCTCCTGTGCCATGTGCTCAATCCGATCATTTGCCCACTTTGACTCCCATGTCAATCGGGCGATATCATCTGACTCAAATCGTGGCCTGTTACAGGCACGAAACCTAGGTGGCATATGATATGAAGACTCCTCGGCGGAATCCTCCACAGGTGCTTTCTCTGGGTTTCCCTGTGGCTCCTCCTGTGGGTCATCCTCAGGATCCTCCTCAGGATCCTCCTCTGGGTCGTCCTCCTGCGGATCCTCCTCCGGATCCTCGTCCGGGTCCTCTACGGGATCCTCCTCCGGATCCTCCTCATGGTCCTGAAATGCTGGAGCTATCGGCTCCTCGTCATCAGATACGATCACGTACGGTGGTGGCGGTGCTGCCATATCTGTTACATAAGACCATATGTAAATACTAGGCAAAACAATTGTGTAACAAGTGTCTAATGTCTAACAGTTATAGTCTAAGTCTACTAATGCAAACCTAGTTTGCTATAACCAATGTCTCTGATACCAATCTGTCACACCCCCAATTTTCAACAAACGGAATTATACCGTTTGGGACGTGACAAACCAGGATCTCAGATCATTAGACATAACGAAGACCTCTATATGAATTTCAAAACATACTTTGGTCTAAAACTGTAATATCAAAGTTCTACATTGCGGAAGCGTTTTTAAAACAAAAACAACCATAACAGTTTGAAAACTGTAAATTACAAAACAAAGTTTCAAATGTTCAAATCCAAATAACAGAAATGTAAAACATGCATGCGACTCGATCTCCTAGTCCATGCTTGCTTGCTTGTATACCTTAGCGTCCCGAGAAAACATGTAAATCAAGTCAACACAAAGGTTGGTGCATACACAGGTTTAAGTATTCACAAATGTTTGAAACAATTGTTTGAACAAAATGTTGCAGATAACATAATCACACATGCATAGTCATGATAGCTAGTCATTTATACTATTTACATAAGTGGTCGACACCGAAGCTGACTGTTGCATGCTATCGCATGTTTTGCCTTTCCACTATTGTCTAGCACAAACAATAGTAATGTGAATTGGCTAGTCAAACACTTGCGTAGATCCCATCTACCAAGTGAGGTTTGTCAAACATAATAGATCTATTTCCAACTACCACGCTTTGCACTACGGCAAACTAAACGGTTCGAAATGTAAGGACTTGTAATGCTATGTTTGCACTCAATGTAAACAGCTAACTCATGCAAGTGATATGTATCTAAAAGTGTTTGTTGCACATGTTTTCTCCCCCAAAACAGTTAAATTAAGAAAGGGGCCGTGTACGCACCTTTGATAGTGAGCAGAATGATCAAACACATGAACTCGCGTAGAAAGTCCTCTTACGAAGAACCTGTGTTTTAACAATAACTTAGTGTTATTTGGGATATCATTTTGTGCTTGAAATCACATACGTGTCAACACACGTATGTTAGAGTGTTAGAAATGTGCATACGTAAGTACGCGTAACTTTAAAGTCGTTTAAATAAAACCATATATGATTTTATTTAAATAAACGTAATTATACGCGATTACGTTTTCGATCTAAAATATGAATTTTATTATTTCAAAGTGTTCGTATTTCCGTTACGGTTCCAACGCAATTTGAACGGCTCGAATCGGAGTTAAAACGAATGAGATAGGATCAAAACACTAAGAATGGTTTTAATATCAAACCTGTTGGGGCGTAGGATCGAACCCACGACCCCTAACTACAACCCACGCACCCAACCAGTTGATCTGGTTCTGCTTTTGTGTTGAGATTGAGTTCTAAATGTTTTTAAACATAAGCAAATCGGATTCCCTTTGATTATCATTGACCGAAACCATGGAGACCCAATTGACCTGCGATTCGAACACTAACGAACCTGAAACCATAGGGTTATGGTTCCACAGATCCAGGCGCATTCATGGTTGATTTTAATTTACACAGTGTTTCGAAATAACCCCTCGAATCAGTCCCTAATTGGTTCGGTTTCAAACAACAAACCTCCCGAATCAATTTAATCAAATTCGAACTCATCAAGTTTTCATAGGGTTTTTCATCCTAAGATCAAAAAGAGACTTCCTGTGTAGTTTAATTCAATTATTAACTTTAATTAATCCGAAATCCCTAATTCATTCTATCTTACAAGCCCTAGAATTCGAAACCCTGCAATTCGTTAACATGATTTGAAATTGATGCATGGTTTTCAATCTAGAATGAATTTCGAACCTGTCTGTGTCGTTTAATTTGATTTTAAAGTCCATTCTCATCAAGACCCCCAAATCGTTTTCTAAAAGAAACCCTAGAACTTGATCATATTCAATTCGTTATGATTTCATGAAATTGGCATATGGATCTTATAAATCAGAGGTTTATGAAACTACCCATGTATATCAATTTGATTCTTAAACTTGTTTGATCAACAACCCCCAAAACCGTTTCTTATATGAACCCTAGTTGTTGAAATCTATTAATTCGATGTTTCCAAATAAAATTGTCATAAGAATCTGCTTGATAGGAACCTTCTGAATCTCTCTATGTGTTTTAATTTGATTATGGATTTCGTTTGTGATGAAAACCCCAAACCGAAAAACCCTAGAACTCGTTCCCTTACAATTCGTGATGATTTAACTTAGGGATTTCTTTTAGTAGAGTATTGCGAAGCTATCTGTAACATTTGATTTGATATTGGGATTCATTTGTATCGAAACCCCCAAATCGTCCCAACTATGAACCCTAGAAATCAAACGCGATCAATTCGTGATTCTCATACCCTATTTCGTTAGGGTTTTGCTTTGACATGTTAAAAGGAATGTGTAGGTATTAAGACTTACCCGAATGGTTCTCGAATTGACAAAGATCGACTATGTGGGAACTTCGGCCAAGCCCTAGAATCCAATCTTCTTCCCGTGGCTTCTACGATCAAATTGGCTTGTGTAGAAACTCCTAAGAGTGCCGATTGATGATATTGAGTGATCAATTCGAAGTGTTGAAGCCTAATGATGTGATTCCTAATGTAACCGTGAACGGTTTAGACTTTTGGTCTCATTAGGCCTTTAATTCGATTGATGATGATGTTAATAACACCTAGTAACTGTTACTAATCATTAAGTTACTGATTATAACATGTTTAATTCGATTATAATGGCCTATTGATGTGAATTTCGAATTCCCTTGATTATCTAGAACAAATTTTGACTTCTAAGGGTCAAAATTGCCTATTTAACATTTTTACAAGTCTAATTCTTGTAAATTAAATGCTTTATAATTGATTTTCTTGAATTCTAGCCCTTTTTGTTTGGTTTCGTGCGATTTCGTATCGTTCCGGCTAGTTTTGGATTAACGGTGTTAATCCGGAAAAACCGAATTGTCACAAAAATAGAGTGGCTTAGACATGATGGCATCTTGGTTTTATAAAAATTTGCCGTCTGACACCCGTCACGTACCGCGGTCAACAGGCAAGAAGATTCTTCGCGTAGCGCGGCGGATTTCGGGATTCAATTTCTCTGAAACTCGTCGCGTACCGCGACAGGGCTTCTGGAGGTCCATCGCGTACCGCGATGAGTCCATAGGGAGCCCAATAAGCCCAATTCAATGGGTTTGCTCCGTTCGTCGCCGTTTCCACGTCTACAAACTATCGTTTGGCTTCGTCTGAACTTCCAAGTTCGATGTATGAGTGTTTCGTGAGGTTTCGAGCGTTGTGCTTACACAATGTGCTTGACGTTCACCAACGTTCGTGTGTTTTGACACGTGTGTGCTGTTGCCGATAATTCCTCGAATTATCTAGTCGTGTGTCGGTGTTCGTACTGTCGTACCACGTGTCACACTAAATTAAATTAATTCTAGTGCCACGTGTACATAAAGCATTTAAATAAACATTTAAATAAAATCAAAGTTGACCTGGAAATTACGGGGTGTTACATCCTCCCCTTGTTTGAAAGAATTTCGTCCCGAAATTCAACTCGCGTTGCCAGTGTTTGTCTGTTCCACGAACAGGTGTGGGTACTTTTGTTTCATCTGGTCTTCACGTTCCCACGTGAATTCCGGTCCTCGTCGCGAATTCCATCGCACTTTCACAATCGGTATTTTGCTAAGTTTGAGCTTCTTGGTTTCCCGGTCCATAATCTCCATCGGTTCCTCAACGAAGTTCAATTGTTCGTCGATCTGAATTTCCACGAGAGGAATAACAAGTGTCTCATCAGACAGGAACTTTTTGAGATTCGAGATGTGAAACACGCTGTGCACGCTGCTCAGCTCGTCTGGCAAGTTTAGCTCGTAGGCCACAGGGCCTATTCGTTTAGTAATTTTGAAAGGTCCAATGTAACGAGGGTTTAACTTTCCTTGTTTGCCAAACCGAATGACTCCCTTCCAGGGCGAGACTTTGAGTAACACTCTGTCCCCCACTTGGAACTCCAACGGTTTGCGTCGTTTATCAGCATAGCTTTTCTGTCTGTCTCGAGCTGCTGCCATCCGTTTGCGTATCTGCACGATCTTCTCAGTCGTTTCGTGCACTAGCTCTGGACCGGTCAGTTGTCTGTCCCCAACTTCCGCCCAGCAGATAGGTGATCGACACTTACGTCCGTAAAGTGCCTCGAATGGTGCAGCTTGGATGCTAGTGTGGTAGCTATTGTTGTATGAGAACTCAACTAACGGTAGGTGAGTCTCCCAGCTACTACCGAAGTCAATAACACATGCTCAGAGCATGTCCTCTAGTGTCTGTATGGTGCATTCACTCTGCCCATCCGTCTGCGGGTGGTAAGCGGTACTCATATCCAATCTCGTACCCAGAGCCTTATGCAAGGACTTCCAGAAATGCGACGTGAATCGACTGTCGCGGTCAGATATGATCGAGACTGGCACTCCATGTCGAGTGACCACTTCCTTCAGATAAATCCGAGTGAGTTTGTCTAGTTTGTCAGTCTCTTTGATAGGTAGAAAATGGGCAGACTTCGTCAGTCGGTCCACGATAACCTAGATGGTATCGCAACCACTTGCCGTCTTAGGCAGTTTAGTTATGAAGTCCATGGAGATCTGCTCCCATTTCCACATTGGTAATTCCGGTTGTTGCAGTAACCCTGATGGCTTCTGGTACTCAACTTTGACTTTGGAGCATGTTAGGCACTTACTTACGTAAGTTGCTATCTCGGCTTTGATGTTCGGCCACCAATAGGTTGTCTTCAGGTCATGATACATCTTGTCAGAGCCCGGATGTACGGAATACCGGCTCTTGTGAGCTTCGTCCATCACTACTTCTCTCAATCCTCCTTAGCATGGAATCCAAATTGGATCCATTAGATAGTAAGCTCCGTCGTCTTTTGCTTTCATTTGTTTATCCATGCCACGCATGGCTTCAAGAGTGAGATTCTCCGTTTTCAGAGCTTCCTGTTGTGCGATCCGGATCTGATTTGGTAGTTCAGAATGAATCGTGAGTTGTAAAGCACACACTCATTTTGTTGTTTCTTTTCGACTCAACGCGTCGGCCACTACGTTTGCTTTACCGGGATGATATTTGATAGCGCAGTCATAATCGCCGATAAGCTCAACCCATCTTCGTTGTCTCATGTTCAACTCTTTTTGATCGAATATGTGTTGTAGGCTTTTATGATCAGTAAAGATAGTGCATTTTCTGCCATACAAGTAGTGTCGCCAGATTTTCAAAGCAAATACTACGGCTCCCAACTCAAGGTCATGAGTCGTGTAGTTCTTCTCATGCACCTTCAGTTGTCGTGAAGCGTATGCTATCACCTTCTCGCATTGCCTCAACACGCAACCGAGTCCTTGTTTCGAGGCGTCACAATACACCACGAAGTCGTCACATCCTTCCGGTAGGGATAGGATGGGTGAAGTGCATAGCTTTTGCTTCAACAAGTTGAAAGCAGTTTCCTGCTTGTCGCCCCAGTCAAACTTCTTGTCCTTATGATTCAGGGATGTCAGCGATTGAGCAATCTTTGAGAATCCTTCTATGAATCTTCTGTAGTACCCGGCCAGTCCTAGGAATTGTCGCACCTCAGTTGGAGTCTTGGGTGCTTCCTAGTTCTTGATGGCTTCAATCTTGGCAGGGTCCACGTGTATCCCTTGTTCGTTAACCACATGTCCAAGAAATTGGACTTCGCGAATCCAAAAGTCGCACTTTGAGAACTTCGCGTATAGTTGCTCTTTCTTCAGCAATTCCAAAACTAGCCTCAGGTGTTCAGCATGTTCTTCCCGATTCTTTAAGTAAATCATAATATCGTCGATGAACACTATTACGAATTTGTCAAGATAAGGCTTGCACACTCTATTCATGAGATCCATGAATACTGCGGGTGCGTTGGTTAGTCCAAAGGGCATAACCAAGAATTCGTAGTGTCCGTATCGAGTTCTGAAAGCTGTCTTAGGAATATCGTTCTCTTGTATCCTTAGTTGATGGTAACCCGATCTTAAATCGATTTTCGAATAGTAGCTTGACCCTTGCAACTGGTCAAACAGATCGTCTATTCGTGGCAACGGGTATCGATTTTTGATCATCACTTTGTTCAGCTCTCTATAGTCGATACACATACGGAATGACCCGTCTTTCTTCTTCACAAACTAGACCGGTGCTCCCCAAGGTGAGAAGCTCGGTCTGATAAATCCCTTGTCTAACAGTCCTTGCAACTGGTTAGACAGTTCCTGCATCTCCGTCGGTGCTAATCGGTATGGAGCTTTGGCAATCGGTGCTGCTCCTGGTGTGAGGTCTATCTGAAACTCGACTTGCCGTGTCGGGGGTAGTCCAGGTAGGTCCTCGGGAAACACTTCAGGAAAATCGCGAACTACAGCGATGTCCTCAATCTTCCTTTCCTTCTTTGGTTGCTCTGCAATGAGGGCTAGTATTGCAGTGTATCCCTTTTGTAGATACTTGTTCGCCTTCATGCATGACATGATGTTCAGAGGTACTCCCCGTCTTTCCCCCTGAATCGAGATCTATTCTCCGTTCTGCAACGTCACGCGTACGATCTTCTCGTTGCATACAATCTCGGCTTGGTTAGCGGATAACCAATCCATTCCAACGACCACATCAAAGCTTCTGAGAGCTACCGGCATCAAATCGATTTCGATTTCGTGACCCGCCAACACCATGGCGCATCCTCGAAAGATGTGTTGTGTCTCAATCAGCTTACCGTCGGCTAACTCTACGGTATACTTATAGACTAGTGGTGTTGGGGTGATATCTAGTAACTTACTAAACTCACTAGATATAAAGCTTCTATCGGCACCGGTATCAAATAATATACTAGCATAGACATTATTTAAAAGGAACGTACCGGTTACGATGTTGGGGTCGTCCTTGGCTTCCCCTGAGCCAATCACAAAAGCTCGACCCTTGGCCGCTCCACCTCCGGCCTTCTTCAACTGAGGGCAATCCCTCCTCACATGTCCCGGTTTTCCGCATTCATAACACCCCCTAAGAGTGTTCTGGTTGTTGTTCTGGTTGTGGTTGGGGTTGTGGTTGTTGTTGCTGGGGAATTTGGATCTGCAGTCTTTGGCCATGTGGCCATGTCTTCCACACCGCAAGCAACGGTATCGCTCGCATTGGCCAGAGTGGTGGTAAGAACATTTGTTGAACAGAGGGTATTTTCCTTGGTACACACCCTTCCCCTTATCATCGGGTTGGGTGGCAGTGAAAGCTCTTGCTGGTGCGGTTCGCTGTTGTTGTTAGGGTTGATGAGATTGGTGGTGGCTGGGTTCCCACTTCCTCTTCTGGCTTTCTTGGGGCTTCAGATGTTCACCTCGTTTGGGTAGCTTGCCCTGAGCTACAGCTTGATCGGTCAGTTTATGAGCCAGTCTGATCAGTGGTTGAATAGTGGTGAGGTTAGAAGCAGTCACCATGCTTTGGATTTGCTCGGGTAGTCCGTTGATGAACTGCTCGATCTTCTTATATTCCGGCGTCACCATTGCCGGGCATAGTTTGCACAACTCATGAAATCGAGTGCAGTATTGCTCGATCTCAGAGCCCACCATCTTAAGAACCCAAAATTCGGCCTCTAGCTTCCTAATCTCATCGCGAGGACAATACTCCTCTTGCAGCAGTCGGGTGAAATCAGTCCAGCTCATGGAATTAGCACCATCTAATCCCAAAGTTTGAACATGGGTATTCCACCATGTGAGAGCTGGTCCTTCCAGTGTACCGGTTGCGAATTTCACCCGGTTCTCTTCAGCACAGTCGCACATGGCGAACACAGACTCCACTTTCTCCACCCAGCGGAGCATTCCGACTGCTCCCTCGGTGCCCTTGAATTTGTGCGGGTGGCAGTTCAGGAAGGACTTAAAGGAACATCCCTTCCCATTGCTGCCGTTTGACCCTGTTTGTCAGAAACCAGTGTCGTGTGTTAGTATCGTGTTAGCTACACTATGTTAGTCACGTTAGGCAAATTGTTAGTACCGTTTTTGTTTCCACTAGCTTCGCTATGTTGGCGACTTGCTTCATAGTCGGCAATCGCCTTGTTGACCCATTGGTCAACCATCATTTTGATAACAGCGGCATCTAGTGTCCGCCTAGCAGGACGCGCGTACGGTCCTCTTCCTGCCATGTATCTTTCTATACATAAGGGGTAGATTATTAGTTAGCACATGTTAGAGGGTTAGCCAATGTCATGTCAGATGTCATATCAAATGTTTTGTTAGATGTCATGTCAGAAATCAACCATAGTCAGATCATGCGATAAATAAATCAAAATACCATTCTCATTAATATAAGCTTTGAAGTACAACGATTTTTCAAAAGATAATAGTAACATAAGTTTGTACGAGCACATCCCGCTCGTTTAGGCAATATAAAGGAAAACACAACATAAAATAAACAGTACAACTAGTCCGTATCTATGGTGACATGTGATATGTCATTATCAGAATCTCCATCAGCATCATCCTCCTCTGGATCCTTGTTGGGATCCTCGTCAAAATCTCCTTCGTCGTGATCCTCGTCCTCGAACTGCGGTGCGTCCTCGGGTGGTGGCTCAACTATGAACTGCTCGGCCCACGCGTTAAGCATGGCCTCGATAGCTTGGACTATTGCCTGAGTCTCCTCGTTGGCGACCCGATTCTCTGTAATTCGTTCGTCGTGCTCCTGCAGGACATCCACCATTTGTCCGTGCTGACTCATCAGCTTGGACACCTGGAGACGTAAGGTCTCCACCTGCGCTTCTAGCCTGTCATTATGCCTTTCAAGGCGGTCGTTCTTCTCTCAAAGAACGCAGACCTCGTCCGATAGCTCCCCGTTCCTCCAGATCTCCCGTCGTGTGCAAGCCACATGAGCCGCGAAGGCCTGCTCCAATAGCACCCCGAGCGGCGGTAGCGGGATAACGGTATGGAGGTACTCTCTCCCCGATAATCCACTCCTGTATCATCGTGGGGAGCCATCCCCAATGCCGAGCTCGTGCTGCGTGTTTAAATTTTAAGAAATCTAGGTCGTTAGTTTACAAAGGTTCCTTTATTCACTATTATTTAGTTTCAGATTTTCCGAATTTTCCAAGTCTTAAACCCACAAGAATCCTGAATTTAAGTTTATTCTATCAAATCTAAGGAACTTTCTATCGGCTGGGCCTACCAACAAATCCCAAATCAATACACAAGTCAGCCTTTAAAAACCTAAGCCCTAATCATAGTCCGATCATCTTCCATTTATAAAATGCAAGCAAGAACAAGGACATTTTTCAAGACTCTAGCTATATACATCCTAAAACTCTAGACTCAATCAAAAAAAATGCAAAATAAATAAATAAACAAACGAATATTTACTAAAAGATAAAACTAAGGTACAAAGTGGAAAAGACTTAGCTGATCAAGCAACATCAGCACGAGTGAGTCTGATCCAAAAGGGAGTCAATCAACAGCCGGCCGTTTGCAAATGAAGTAGTCTAAGTAGCCACCACCCGAATGTAAGTGAGTACGAATGGTTAAAACCAGACTGCAAATTAAGATCTCAAACAAACCAACTAGATTAACTGAAAAAGAAAAAGACTCAAATACTGACTTGATTGATTATTTACAACTGACTCAAATATAAGAAAAATCTTTTTGTAAAGTTTTCGATTTTTTAATTTTTTTTTGTTTTTAACTTAAAATAATTACAATTTCATTATTTAATTACAAGTTATAATTTATTTACAAAAAATTTCAAAAATTTTATTCTAAATTACAAAATTTTATACATATTTGACTTAATATATACAATGACTTGTTTTTACCAAATTTAAAAAAAACTAAAAAGCGCCAGCCTGACATACCCACACTTAGAACAACACATTGTCCTCAATGTGGATTCAGAACCGGCGAATAAAAATAAATGTAAATGTACAAAAGGTTAGCACGAACTCCCTGAATATATGTAGACGTGCCATAAATGGAGTCGCACGCCTCTAAATATACAACAACACTCATTTACAATTGTTAATCCAACAAATGAATTATAATTTATACACACAACACATTATACAACCATTAAACAAGACTAATAAATTACAGAATTAAATAATTATACAACCAACACATTACACATATTTTACAATAAAAATACACAACCAATGTACAATTTACAAATTTGTACAATAAATTAAACAGCCATCAGATGATACAATTATACACAAACACAATCACAGAATGAATATAAATGCAACCACAACAAACAAATAAGTAATAAAACAAACCAAAATGAAATAAACACATAAAGTCCGTCCGAGTGCAATTAGGAGAAAAGAAAATACATCAACTATACTAAGTACAAACGATCACTCGTCATCCTCATCGTCATCGTCATCCTCATCCTCCTCCTCGTCCTCCTCCTCATCCTCCGGATCGATGTCGGATCCGGGCTCGTGGTCGGATCGAAGGTGAGGATCAGGCATCCGAGGGGGAACAGGGGCGCCGACAGTAACTGCGATGCTCCTGACTATGTCCTCTATCGTATCGATCCTCCGGTGTAGGTACCGGACAGTATGTCTAGGAGGTGCAGGCTGTCGTGCCTCCTGATCCTGATGTGGCCTCTCCCTCCGATGCAGGATGCGGTGCGTAGATGGCGGAGGCATCGGAGGAACAGGGGTAGGAGGATCAGCCAATATGGGCGCCCACTGGGGTGGCACGTCCCACATGACCATCCCCGACGTCTGCATATCATGTAAAGCATACGGGACCGTCTCGGGGTCAAGTGTAAGATGCTCGATAGGGTACCAGTCGAGTACCCCAAGACGGTCAGCAAGGCGGTAGATGTAGGGGCCCATATCTAGGCGTGCAGTATGGCCCCCCCGACACATCCTAGCAAAAGATGTAAGCAAGATAGTGGCGAGGTTCGCCGGGCGGCGACCATGAAGGCAGTAGAGGCAGAACAAATCAAAGTAGCTTACCTTGTCCTTGCCAGAATGGCGCGGAATCAAGGTGCTAGTGAGGATCCGATGAATGTAACGCAGTAGAGGATCCCGGATCTGTGTCGCCAGCCGTCGGTCAGTATGCGGGGGAATCGCGATCGTGCTCCAAAAGGCGGTCATCTCGTCCTCAGTGACGTGTTCGGGCCTAGCTGCCCGAGATACGCCGAGGAGGAGGTCCTCAAATGCTCGGGCGGTCACCTCCTCCCTGGTGTAAATCCCCATAGCGACCACAAAGTCGGCCACACTCATGCTGTGTGCCGTCCGACCGAGGGCGAACGACACAGCTCCAGGGGTGGTGACGGACCGCGCATTGTACTGGAAAGTGGAGTGGAACTCCACCGTGAGCTCTGCGTACTGTGGCCAACGGCATCTCAGCAGATAAACCCACGGTGGAGTCAACATGGAGTCAAACTCCTCCAATCGCCCGAGGCGCTCTATCACAGCTCGGTCGAATCCCCGGTGCTGGATAATCTCTAACCCTGCAAGTGTCGTCACTCGCGCATGCTCCATCGTACCCCTCGCGAACTGCAGGAAGGTATGATCTGGCAGGGATCGCAGCTGTGGAAGGAGCGGGCGAGCGTGTGGAGGCGGCACGTCCAAAGGCGCTGAGTAACTGAACTGACGTGGTGGCTGCGGCTGCCTCTGTGCCTGTGCTGTAGTCGCGCGTCGGGTCCGCTTGGGCCTGCTCCCTGAGCTCGATGCATCAGCCATCTCTGTGATAATATACAACAAACATATATACAATAAATTACAAACAAATTACACACCTAATTCCTAAGTAAAGATTTAAAATTTATTTGAAAAAAAAATGTTTATTTATTTACAAAGTTTGTTTTTGTCATTTATTGTATAAAATTGTTTATTAGAAATATTTATTTGTGCTATACATATATACAAAGTGTTATTAATTATTTTAAACAAATTATTATTTTTTATTTTAATATACAATTAATTACTTAATTTACAAAAAAAAAAATTATACATACATATTTTACATACATTTTGTGTTTAATTATTTTCTACAAGTATAAATTTATAATTTTTATTTATGTTACAGGTATTATACATATATGTGATACATATTTATTAAATTATTGCACATACTAATTTATTAATTTACTACAATTAAAAAGTAAAGGTTACAAAATTATTTATTAAGTTACAATATGATACACACATATAACAATTTATTAATTTTGAATACATATACTACATTATCTATTTTACAATACAATTGTTTTTATTAACATTATTTTTGTACAAAAGTATTTATTCATAATATACAATTTATTTTATTTATATACTTAAGGAATTTATTATTTAAAATTACAATATATTTTTATAAGTTCTTTATTTAATTTACAACTTTTATATCTTTAGTTTACAAAACATATATATTTATTGTAATTTACATTGACATTAATATTAAACATACATAAGTTACATACATACATACATTATCATTACATATACATATACTTATTTTATAAAACATATACATATACAATTACATATTAATATTTAAATATACAATGAGATTACATTAGTATTACATACAAATAATTTACATTCATTTTTATTGATTTCTTCACTTATTTATTTTACAAGAATTATTATTATTATTGTTGTTAGTATACATACATATTACTTATATATTGTTCATATAAAAGTAGCATCACTATGCTTATTTTATGTTACATTATTTATACATATACAATTATGTTAAATTATTTTTAGTGTACAAATCCCGTATTTATTTTACAAAAATTATTTTTATTATTATTAATTTTATTTCTGTTTTTATTTTTAATTTATTTTGTTAATTTATTTTTGTTTTAATTTTTCTGAAAAGAGTAAAATAAAATAAAATAAATTAAAATTAAAAAGAAAAAGAAAAAATTGGAAAAGGGGGCTTTACATCGGCGACTTTTTCGGCCATATTTCCGGCCAACACAACAATGCTCAACCCCAAATCAACACTAACCTAATCTAACCCTAATCTATTCTGAAAATCGAAGGAACGAGAAAAGGGGTTTTACCGATGGGTATGGCGGTGGTCGGAGTGGTGAACAGAAGGCGGCGGCGTGCAGCGGTGGCTCCTGAGATGAACACTGGCGATGGTGGCGGCTGTAGATGATGCCGCGACGGTTGGGAGTTGCGGTGGTAGCAGCGACGGAGGAGAGAAATGGCGGTGGTAGATGACTGTAGACAGTAGCGGTGGTCGACGGTGGTGATAGGGAGGGGATCACCTGAGGTAGTGATGGAGGGATGATGGCGGCTCAGGTTAGAACCGGAGATGAAGATGAAGGCGAGTGATGAACGGTGGTGAGTGGCAGCTCAAAGCGGTGGTCGACGGTGGCGATCGGTGGTGACTCGACGATGGTCGGAGGTGGAGAACGGTGGTGTGCGAAGGGGGTTAGGGTTTTTGAGGCGTGGATATGGTGGTGGTGAAGTGTGGTGGAACCGGTGGTAGGTGGCTTTTGTTTAAAAAAAATTTCGAAATTCTAGACTCCACGCGCATAGCGCGAGATCACGTGCCCACATGGGGCGTATCGCGCGGATGCCACGATTCGTTTTTTAATTTTTAATTTTTAATATTTTTTTATATTAATTAAATATTTGAAATTCTAAAAATTAAAAATTAATTAAACTAATTAATTCATAATACTTAAATTGAACTTAATTAAAATTAAACTAGATCCTAACTAAACTAAACTAGGCAAAATTAATTAAAACTAAATTTAACTAATACTAATTCTAATAAAGAAAAATTAAGCTAGGCGATTAATTTAATCAAAATTCTAAGTAATCTAATTTAAACTAGCAAAATAAAAAATAGAATAAAACTAAGTAATTAACGCAGATGAAATCAAAATCAACATAGAATTAAAAGCAATTAAACCCCTACCAAAATTAAGAACTAAAATTAACCTAAAAGTAATAAAGGAAAATCGAGTTAAGTGACTAGTGATGTAGAATGTAATCGAATCTTAAGCAATGAGTTTCAATCAACTGTCCAACATGGTAGTGTCGAGCATACATGATGACATACCCACACTTGAATCCGACACATCCGTGCAATCACAAGTACATCATCAATCAAATAAACTCGATACTTAAACTAAAACTATGTACACTATATACAAGTTGGGCCGAAGCCCGAATCCCTAACCAGCTCGGGATTCGAGGAGGATAACCTCCTCATCAGATGGAATCGGGCCTCCAATGTAGGGCTTCAAACGGTGCCCATTGACCTTCCACGTGTGGTCACCCGATTCCAACTCTACCGCACCATGCGGGAACACCTCACGAATCACAAAAGCGCCTCTCCACCTTGACTTAAGCTTTCCTGGGAAAAGCCTCAGTCTCGAGTCATAAACCAACACTCGATCGCCCTTCGCGAAGTCCTTCACATTCTTCAATCGCCTATCGTGTAGCGCCTTCGTGCGCTCCTTAAAACTCCACGACCGAGCGTACGCCTCGTCGCGCAGCTCATCCAACTCATGCAACTGGAGGAACCGGTGCTTGGTGGCCTGTGATGTATCCAAATTCACAGCCTTCAAAGCCCAAAAGGCCTTGTGCTCAAGCTCTACCGGCAGATGATACGCCTTACCATAAACCATCCGATAGGGAGTCGTCCCTATCGGATTCTTAAATGCGGTCCTAAAAGCCCATAAGGCGTCATCTAGTCTGTCGGCCCAATCCTTCCTCGTATGGCCGACAGTCCTCTCCAGAATCCTCTTAATCCCCCGATTAGCGTTCTCCACCTGACCGCTGGTCTGCGGGTGATATGCGGTCGACAGACGGTGGGTGACCCCGTATTTGGCAAGCACTTTGTCCATCGAACATTACAGAAGTGCGTGCCACGGTCACTAATCAACGCTCTCGGTGTCCCAAACCTGCAAAATAAGTGTTTCAGAAACCTCACCACTACTCGCGCATCATTAGTGGGGAGCGCTTGTGCCTCCACCCACTTAGAGACGTAATCGATAGCGACGAGTATGTACCTGTTCCCTCGCGAAGACGGGAAAGGTCCCATGAAATCGATGCCCCAAACATCAAAAATCTCAACAACCAGAATAGGGTGCTGGGGCATCTCATTCCTGGATGAGATATTTCCTGTCCTCTGACAGGAATCGCACTTCCTAACCAACTCATGAGCATCCTTAAAAATGGTGGGCCAATAAAAACCAGAATCAAATACCTTCTTCGCCGTCGAAGAAGGTCCATGATGCCCGCCAGTAAGGCCCTCATGACAGTGCCTAAGGATCTCCAATCCTTCCTCTCTGCTCACACATCTCCTAAAAACCTGATCAGCACACACACGGAAAAGGTAAGGCGCATCCCAGATGTAATGCCTCGTGTCAGCAAAGAACTTCTTGCGCTGCTGGGATGTCAGACCCTTAAGAAGGAAACCGTTGGCCAAATAATTGGCAATGTCTGAAAACCACGGTAATCCCTCATCTAGCCTATCTGTGCGGCAGATCTAATCTATCTCCACACACATCAGTGTCTCCTGGGGAAACCTATCCCTCATCGCACCCTCGCGAATGAACTCCCTCTCCGGATCCTCAAGTCGCGACAAATGGTCGGCGGCTACGTTCTCAGCTCCCTTCTTGTCCTTAATCTCGATGTCAACTCGGACAGAAGGAGGATCCACCTGATCAGTCTTGGCTTCGCGTCCTTTTTAGCAAAAAGGTAACGCAGAGCCGCATGATCGGTATAGACAACAGTCTTGGAGAGGACAAGGTAAGACCTAAATTTATCAAATGCATAGACTACCGCCAACAACTCCTTCTCAGTAGTCGTATAATTCTCCTGGGCGGCATCTACGGTCTTACTCGCGTAATAAATGGTGTGGAAATGCTTATCCACCCGCTGCCCAAGGACAGCCCCTACTGCGAAATCACTCGCATCGCACATGAGCTCAAATGGCTGGCTCCAGTCGGGGGCTATAAAAATCAGGGCACTCACCAGCCTCTCCTTCAGTGTCACACCCCCCAATTTCCCACTCGTGGTGTCAGTCCACGTGGGTGTGACGTGTCCAGAATCACAGCTCATGGTCATATAGAACACCTCTATATGCGTTTTCAAATCCCATGTTTGACACACACACATAACAAAATAGTTTGCAGCGGAATAAAGGTTATCATAGCAGCGGAAATAAATATGTTTGAAAGCATGCAGCGGAAATGTAAATAGTTTAATACAACATTGTTTAGAACATTAAGGACTAAATTGTTTTCAAAAGAAACAACAGAATGCATGCGGTTCCTAAAGCTCATCCCTTAACGTGCATCCTGTTCCATGCGCAGCTAGTTACCTGAGAATACCAGTTAGAAAAAGTGTCAACACGATGGTTGGTGAGTTCACAGGTTTTGATATACATATAGTAATAAAAGTGTGTCATGCTGTTTATCAAATGTTAGTACCGAGCCCTAGGCCCAAAGTGTCAGTGCGTCACTACCGAACTAGACTTGTTTGTCCTTGCCTCCGCTATGTCTCGTATACATAGCAAGTTAGGTCAGAATTTGCACGGGTTATGACATCCAGTCAACATGGTGCCCCGTGGGGTTAGTCATTCCCTAATGGATCCATCCAAATCTACCACGTTGTTCGTACATTAACGGTAAGACTTTGTGAGGGCTTAATACGAGTTCAACACTTAATGTTTGTCCAATAAACCAGCATACACATAGTGTTTGTACAGTAATAGATGTTTGACTCGATGCAACTAGTATTCTCCCCCTAATTAAAAGCGTTTGAAAAAGAGTAAAGAGGGGCCGTAAACTCACCTTAGTGAAATGAATCGAATGTAAGCGTAAGCTCCCGCGTCGTAAGGCGTGTCGGTCACCGTCAACCTATATCGTACACCGTTTGTGAGTTTGTGTAAGTGACAGTGCTAGTGGTTGTGTTAGTGCTCGTGTTTGTGTCCAACAACCCTTGGTTGTTCATGTTTGTCCGTGTCGGTCCACAATGACCGTGTTTGCTCGTGTTGGTCCACATTGACCGTGTTTGACTGTGTTGGTCCACATTGACCGTGTTTGACTGTGTTGGTCCACATTGACCGTGTTTGACTAGAGTTGACCAAAGTTGACCGTGTCAAGTCAACGACCCGTTGGTGAACCGTGTGATGGTTGTGAATCGTGTAGCAATTGTGTTAGTGTTTGTCGTGTGCAAAACGCGCAAGTCGCGTCCATGGACAACTTACTATTTATAGTAAGTTTCCATTTTTGGAAAGTTCACAAAGCATACCGGTTTTACAGTTCTAGCATGTTCAATAGTCCTACGTGATCATGTTAACACATAGCACATCATCATACGGATTCATATAAGTCGTTTTCATCATGTTAGTGCACAAAAGTTTCCTAAAATGGAAAGTTTCCATTTATAGCATAAGTGACATCGAAAACCATCTAACTTAGCATCTACTCATCATATTACAACATTTTAAACCATTTAGCATGCTCAAATCATACAACATGTTTACTAATTGGTTTTTGTAAAAATAAAGTTACTAAAAATAGTAACTTTGTGGTTTTTGCATAAAAATGACCATTTAACATTTCTAAACCTATTTTCATGTTACAAATCATCAAAATAATCCATCTAACATCATTTAAACATGTCGACATAACCTAACCCATCACTTAGCAATATTTCATCAACAAAAGTTACTAAATATAGTAACTATGTCAAAATATCCATGAACATCATTAAAATCACATTCTAACTTTATCATCATCCTAATAACATCTAAACAACCATCCATGAACATGCATGACACCAAATATCATTCACATTCTCATTTTGCAAATATAAAGTTCCTATTTATAGAAAGTTCATCAAATCCCACCATTTTAACCATCTAAATCAAGTCTAATCATGAGTAATCCTTCTAATATCATCAATAAACATACCAACATACTCAAGATCATTCCTACCATCATGGATCATGCATGCATGGACATATAACATCATCTATCATCATTTAAGCAATAAGACTTACACCCAACATCTTGGATCGTCCTAAAACATCATATAACCATCATGGATCATCAAGGAATACATCTAAATCATCAAACCCAGAAAATAAATTCATGCATGTGCATTCAAAGTGTTTGCATGTGTGATTTTTCACTTGCATGTGAGTGTGTGAGTGTCTAGAGAGTGTTTGGACTAAGAGACTACCTTCCAACACTTCTTTGATTGCTAAGATGGTGTTTGAGCAGCTTCCAAGACCCCTGGATTGCTGGTTTCGTCAAGCTCGAGCAAGAAAAGATGAAGCTCAAGCTTGGAAGGTCTTCTCCTTTGAGTTCTCTAAGCTTCCCAAGCTCCAAATGAGGTCTTCAATGGCTTACAGAGGTGTTGCAGGTGTTTAGAGGAAGAAGATGGTCGAGGTGTTGAGTGTGAAGCCGGAGAAATGATGAAATGGGATAGCATAGGCATGATTGTCTTGGTTTTATAAAGATTCTGCGAACTGAGTCTCGTCGCGTAGCGCGACAGATTCAAGGGTTCCCCTCGCGTAACGCGAGAGAGTTTCGCGTTCAAATTTCCCCCGCCACTTGTCGCGTATCGTGACAGTGTCCTTGTGGACCGTCGCGTAGCGCGACAGATCCCCTGGTGAGCCCAATAGGCCCATTTTCATTGGTTTGATCCGTTCGTTGCCGTGTTCACGTTTACGGACTTTCGTTTGGCCTTGTTTGAACTTCCAAGTTCAATGTGTGAGTGTTTCGTGAAGTTTCGAGTGTTGTGCTACACAATGTGTTAGACGTTCACCAACGTTCGTGTGTTTTGACACGTGTGTGCTGTTTGTCGATAATTCCTCGAATTATCAAGTCATGTGTCAGTGTTCGTATTGTCGTGCCACGTGTCACACTAAATTAATCTAATTCTAGTGCCACGTGTATATAAAGCATTTAAATAAACATCTAAATAAATAGGTTGCTGACCTGGAAATTACGGGGTGTCACATTCAGATACTCGAAGGCTCTCAGACAATCATCATCAAACACAAACTCCACATCCTTCTCAAGCAGACGAGTGATAGGTCGGGTGATCTTCGAAAAATCCTTAATGAAACGTCTGTAAAATCCTGCGTGACCTAAAAAGCTTCGCACAGCTTTAACACTTGTGGGAGGAGGAAGTTTGCTGATCGTCTCAATCTTAGCTTTGTCGACCTGGATGCCGTCACGGGATATCTTATGACCAAGAACAATCCCCTCAGTGACCATAAAGTGGCATTTCTCCCAGTTCAGCATAAGATTCGTCTCCACACATCTCCTGAGCATCTTCTCCAGGTTAATCAAACACTGATCGAAAGAACTTCCAAACACAGAAAAATCATCCATAAATACCTCCATGGAAGTCTCGATCATGTCCTGGAAGATGGCTACCATACATCTCTGAAAAGTGGCTGGAGCGTTACATAACCCAAAAGGCATACGGCGGTATGCAAAAGTACCGTACGGGCATGTAAATGTGGTTTTTTCCTGATCCTCTGGTGCAATCGGGATCTGGAAATAACCTGAGAAACCGTCAAGGAAACAGTAAAACTGTTGTCCCGACAAACGCTCCAGCATCTGATCGATAAAAGGAAGTGGGAAGTGGTCCTTCCGGGTGGCTTCATTCAACCTTCGATAATCAATGCACACCCTCCATCCGGTAACTGTACGTGTGGGAACAATCTCCTTCTTCTCGTTCACCACAACAGTCATACCGCCCTTCTTTGGGACCACATGTACTGGGCTCACCCATGAAGAATCAGAAATAGGGTAGATGAGCCCATCATCTAATAATCGAAGGACCTCCTTCTTCACCACTTCTCCCATGTTAGGATTAAGCCTTCGCTGTGGCTGAACCACCGGCTTGAAATCCTCCTCCAACATAATACGATGCGTACAGAAAGAAGGGTGAATACCCTTAATGTCCATCAGCTTCCACGCAATCGCCTGCTTGTGCTCTCTCAGCACAGCAATAAATCTACTCTTCTCTACATCAGTCAGAGCTGCTGAAATAATGACAGGTAGATCAGAGTCCCCATCAAGGAATGCATACTCAAGGTGAGGGGGCAACTCCTTTAGCTCTAATGACGGGGGAGCCTCGACAGATGGCTTTTCAGCCGGCTCAGAACTCTCAACCTCAAACACTGTGGGATAAACAGGAGGCTCCACTGCTAAACTGCTAGGAATGTAATCAAGATAAGCCTCAATAGCAGCAGCCTGGACCTCAACTCCCACACCCTCAACTCTCTCATCACTGTCACCCAAGTCCTGATCTCCCAACAGATCAACTCCACTAATGTAGTCCACGCAACGATCCATGCTAGAGAAAAATGCATCTAGAAAGTAGACCTGATCGTCCTGACCACTGGAGTTCCTCATGGACTTCACCACATCAAAGGTGACAGTGTCATCTCCAACACGCAATGAGATCTTCCCCTCATAAGCATCAATCACTGCATTCGCCGTGCGAAGGAAAGGTCGTCCCATGATGAGGGGAACTCGGTCATCAGCCTGCATGTCAAGTATCACAAAATCCACGGGGAAGACAAACTTATCCACCTTCACTAAGACTAGCTCAACAATCCCCCTAGGATACTTGACTGACCGATCAGCCAATGCCAAACTCATGCGTGTAGGTGCCGGCTCTCCAAGATCTAGCTGCTTATAAATGGAATATGGCATCAAATTGATGTTAGCACCTAGATCAGCCAATGGATGGTTCACAGAAGAACCGCCAAACAGACAGGGAATGGTGAAGATCCCTGGATCCTCAAGCTTCTCTGGCAGCTTATTCTGAACCAATGCCGAGCACCTAGCTCCTAAAGTCACGGTAGAGAGTGTCTCCAACTTCTTCTTGTTAGACAGGAGGTCTTTCAAGAACTTAGCATATTTAGGCATATGCTGGAGGGCCTCAACAAACGGGAGATTGATCTTAAGCTGCTTAAACATCTCCAAAAAATGTCCATACTCCTGATCACGCTTCATCTGCAGTGCGCGTGCGGGATATGGTAGCTTAGTCAAGTCAATCTCAGGCTCCTCAGTCACTCTCTTTCCCTTCTTCTTCTCTTCAGCCTTCTCTCTCCTCAACCTATCAACTGAAGACTCGCTGCTTGACGCTGCACTTGCTGGGACTAGCCTCACGGGCGCCCCTGCAGGAGTCTCCATCTCTATCTCCTCGTCCACTGGCTCATCATCATCAGGTATGACCGGTGGTGGCAGTTCAACTTCTCCTCCCCGACCACTTCGTGTGGTCACTGCCTTCACATGACCCCTCGGGTTAGGGTCAGTGTTCGTTCTAAACGACCCTCCCGGCCTCTCATCAAATCTCTTAGCCAACTCTCCCACCGACCGCTGCAAATCAAGAAAACCAGCCTGCTGGTTCCTCAACAACGTATCATGCTCCTCGATCTTCTGGTCCCGCAGCTTGTCCTTGTCCATGATCTGCTGAAGCATCTTCATCTGCTGCGCCATCATGTCCTCAAGCTTCATGTCTCGGTCTCTGCTACCGGAGCTCTCGGGCGTATCTCTCTCAATGATCAGAATTTGGCGAGCCTGTGGCTTCTCGTAAGAGCTGCTGCCGTGATGATTGCCCCGCCAATTCGAGTGCTGCTGCTGATGCTGTCCCTGATTCTGGCCTCGCCAGTGTGAATTCTGATTCCAACTAGGGTTAGGGTTGAAAGACCTATTCCAACCAGAATTTATGGCCTCAACCTGTGCCTGATCGGTAACCGGGCACTCAGCAGTACTGTGCCCACCACGACAAATCTCGCACCGAGCAGCTGCCATCTTCAGCTCCTTTATGTCCTTCGCCAGTGCCTCTAGGGCGGCGGCAGTGCTCGTGTCAGGTGAAACATGATGCATCCCTCGAGTCGGGAATGGAGGAGCAATGGTGGGCTTGGCTGTCGGTGCAGCTCTCCTCACATAGGATGGATCCTCATACTCCGCTAGGTCGAAGTCCTCAAACATCGCGTCGCACTCTTCTGGCTCCTTCTTGTCCATGATGTGCCCCCAGCAGCTGTATTAAATCTCCGCTTCGTCTCCAATGTCAGTCCATTGTAGAACTTCTCGACAAGGGCCAAGGGCCCAATCGGATAGGCCGTGCTGTGGGCATCTGCTCAGAAGGGAGTTAAATCTCTCCCATGCTAAGTAGTATGGCTCATCATCATCCATTCTAAAAGAATGGATCTGATCCCGCAATCTGGCAGATTTAGAAGGAGGATAATACTTCTTCAGGAACTTCGTCTGAAGGTCAGCCCATGTGGTAATCGAGTCCCTGGGAAGAAGATTCAGCCATGTAGCAGCTCGTCCGGCGAGTGTGAATGGGAACAAACGAAGGTAGACGGCCTCCTCCGAAACTTCATTAATGCGGAACGTGTCGCATATACGAACAAAGAGAGATAGATGGCCTGGTGCATCCTCGTCGTCCAGGCCATGAAACTGTGTCGAATTCGTGATCGTCGACATCACGTGGGACGGGATCTGCCAGTTGTTGTTGACACCCGGTCTTGTGATGGCAGACCGGGCACCGACAACCCCATGACTGGCTAGCTCGTGAACAGTCCGCCTCGGTGGCGGGTGTGGTGGTGGATCCATGTCAACAAAGGGATCAAGAAAACTTACCTGCTGTCGGGCCCGCAGGATCTGCTCTGGTGATGTAAGCTCGAACTCTGGTGCTCCTTGCGATCGGGTGTGGGGCATGCAAATACCGAAACCCTAATCAAACAAGCAAGTAAGACTCACATATTCACAAAGAAAATCCTAAGATAAGGCTCAAATAACAGATAACAAATAAAGGCACTAAGAAGAAAAATAAAAACTAAACCTAAAAAGGAAAACTAAGCTAATAGGGGGGGGGGGGGAGATAAAGAAACTAAGAAAAAGAAGCAACTAAAGGCCACAGTCTAAGTAATTGTTGCTATTGCCTAGTATCCCGGCAACGGCGCCAAAAACTTGATGCGAGCGGTCAGTATACTAAAAACAAGACTAAATTAAAGCTATTTAACCTAAGCTAAAGACCCAAATCTAATCCTAGACCTATACTTAACCTAACACCTAGTAATAATCGGAAAACCTAAACCAGACCGCTCCTAAGGCAAGTGTACCTGTCGGTGGCAGAATAGCTGATGGAAGTCCGGATATCGAACCAATGGACACTAGTATAACAAACTAATACCTAAAATGTGAACTAACTAAGGTAAAAGAGGGGGGTTTTTTGGTGCAATTGACAACCTAATCCGACTGATATGGCTGAAACACTCTAAACTAACAACTACACTAAAACAGCAATACTAAAACTGAAAATGAAACTGGAATCTAACTGCAGTGAGGAAAACTGGTGTATCTAGGCTGGGAATCAAAAGTGTGACAGATGCTGATCTGGACTGATTTATGAAGGATGAAAACTAGGATCTTAATGAACAGACTAAGAAGTACCTAAGGGGGACCCAGATCAGATACCAGGCAACTCCAATAGGAATCCTAAGGCTGTAATATATGCACTAGTCAATCGGGTATCCTCCCGGATTCCCCGACATGCAATTGCACTCTAACGGGTGGATCACCTCCCGGATTTCTCCACCCGTTTGTATCCTAAGACACTAGAGAGCCATAAAGTTGACAACTTTGACATGGATTGACACTAACACTAAGTAGATCTAAGACAACGCCCTCCCGGGTCGTTTAACTCAAAAATCCTAAGTGTAAGAGACCAACCATCTAACCTATCACCTTCCGGATTTCTAGGTTAGGTTACATATGCAAATAACTATACTTAGTGAAGTCTAATCCTATGGAATGTGATCAACAACCCATAAACTAACCTAAAACACAAAGTAATAGGCCTAACATGCATCTATGTGTGGAAAGACCTTCCTAAACACATGTGGATCAAACATACACCAAATATAATCATTCAACATCTGTAAAAACCATCAAAGTTTCAATCTTTACAACTGATTACAAAGCATATATCATCATTAAGCGTAAATCAAGTCCATAATCATCAAAGATCACAACTTTATCATCCCAAACCTAGATACAACCATAGATCTAGCCACAAATCATGCTAACAGTAGCTAAACAAGTCTGAATAAAGTCTAGAAACATCAAAGATCAAAGCTTTAAACTAAGAACATGTAAAGAAAAGGGAAATACTCAAAGACAAGCTCCTTCTTCACTTCTACAAACCCTAATCAAGCTCTTCCTTCCATGGTTAAGCTCCAGCAGCCTCCTAGCTCGATTAGGGTTCCAAAGTCGCAGAAAAAGGTCCTCAAAACGGCTGGAATGCGATAGATTTATAGAGGGCTTGAAATTAGGGTTTTGGGCTTGAAATTCATCTGGGGCGCATCGCCCAGCGGGGATGCATGATGACTAGGCGTTGCGCGCGAGATTTCTGGGGATTGGCGGCTGATGATGCCGCGCGCATCGCCTAGCGCCAAGGGTCCACGATAGGCGTACCGCCTAGGGCTAATTTCCTTGATTTCTTCGCTTGATCACCCGCTCTTGATTCCGACGCCCGTTTGCCTTCATTTCCGCTCCTCCGGAACACATTCCTGCACAAAAAACATTAAAATGTAAAAAGGAACTAAAATCGACTCGAAATATATACAAAACTAACGAAAACAGACTCAATTATGTACGAAAACGGATGTGTTAATTTAACACATCAATCACCATCACAACATCTTAGATCATCAAGAAACTCATTTAAATCAATAAACCCAGAAACAAAACTCGTGTACATGCACCATAGGTGCTTGCATGTGGGTTTCAAGCCGTGCATGTGTGTGTAATGGTGGTTTTAAGCCACAGGAGATGTAGAGACTACCTTCTAAGGCTTCTTGAGGTCCTAAGATGATGAATAACAGTCTCCTTGGCCTCCTGGTTCGTGGGTTTGGTCGAGAACAAGAAGAAGGTGGTGGTGCTCGAGCTTTCGTATGAGGACTTCAAGCTTCACCCTTCGATTTCCAAGCTTTTCTTGCTGCAACAATGGCTTCCAGGGGTAGCAATGGTGGTTTACTGGTGAAGAAGACGAATTGGAGTGGTCTAGAACTCGAGAAGATAAAATAGAGTGGCTTAGACATGATGGCATCTTGGTTTTATAAAGATTTGCCGTCTGACACCCGTCACGTACCGCGGTCAACAGGCAAGAAGATTCTTCGCGTAGCGCGGCGGATTTCGGGATTCAATTTCTCCGAAACTCGTCGTGTACCGCGACAGGGCTTCTGGAGGTCCATCGCGTACCGCGATGAGTCCACAGGGAGCCCAATAAGCCCAATTCAATGGGTTTGCTCCGTTCGTCGCCGTTTCCACGTCTACAAACTATCGTTTGTCTTCGTTTGAACTTCCAAGTTCGATGTATGAGTGTTTCGTGAGGTTTCGAGTGTTGTGCTTACACAATGTGCTTGACGTTCACCAACGTTCGTGTGTTTTGACACGTGTGTGCTGTTGCCGATAATTCCTCGAATTATCTAGTCGTGTGTCGGTGTTCGTACTGTCGTACCACGTGTCACACTAAATTAAACTAATTCTAGTGCCACGTGTACATAAAGCATTTAAATAAACATTTAAATAAAATCAAAGCTGACCTAGAAATTATGGGGTGTCACAGTTACTTTGGGGGTACTTCGGTTGAATATTTAGGGCATATAATTTCTAAAAAGGGGGTGTCTACTGATCCACATAAATTGGCAGCAATCAATGAGTGGCCTATACCTACTGATATTAAGCAATTGAGAGGTTTTTTTAGGTTTAACAGGATATTATAGGAGATTTATTCAATCCTATGGTATGTTGGCAAAACCTTTAACAAACTTACTTAGAAAAGATGCTTTCATATGGACTGAAGAAGCAATTCAAGCTTTTCATGAGTTGAAGTCAGCCTTGGCAAGTCCACCTTGGCAAGTCCACCTTGGCTTTGCCAAACTTTTCAGGAAAAGGCATTGGGGCTGTGTTAATGCAGGATGGGCGTCCAATTGCATTTATGAGTAAAGCTTTATCCGCAAAGCAACAAGCTTGGTCTGTATATGAGAGAGAGTTGTTAGTCATCTTGTTTGCAGTTAAACAGTGGCACCATTACATATCTATGGGTCATTTTATAATTCGAACGGATAAGAAGAGTCTGAAGCACTTAATGGATCAAAAGATTTCTACACCTTTACAACAAACATGGATTTCTAAAATGGTGGGTTATGATTTTGAAATTAGTTACAAAGCAGGTGTGGAAAATAGTGTGGTGGATGCTTTATCTAGAGTTAAAGCTCCTGCATTATCATCTCTTACAGTTAGTACATTTGATCCCACAATGTGGTCTCATGTACAAGCTTCTTGGGATAAAGATGAAAGATTAGCAGCTATCAAAAATGATTTGTTTAAAAAGAAGAAGGTAGTAGTGGGAAATGATGGACAATTACAAGGGGATATCATTTCTTTATGTCACAAAGAGGCAGTAAGTGGGCACTCAGAGGTACATGCTACGGTTCAGATAATTAAGACCATGTTTACTTGGAAGGGTATGCATAAACAGGTAAGAAATTTTGTAAGAAATTGCATTGTGTGTCAGAAAGCAAAATATGAAACTGTAGCTATGCCGGGTTTGTTACAACCATTACCTGTTCCTACTAAGGTTTTTTCTGATATTTCCATGGATTTTATTGGAGGTTTACCAAAAGTGCAAGGCAAAGACTCTATCTGTGGTAGTGGATAGATTGACTAAGTATAGCCATTTTATGGCCTTAACTCATCCCCATTCAGCACTTCATGTTGCCCAGGTGTTCCTTGATCAAGTATTTAGATTACATGGTTGGCCGGAGACTATAGTATCAGATAGAGACCCGATTTATATAAGTCAGTTTTGGTGGAATTAACGGCATTATAGGGAATTCAATTGGCTCTATCAACTGCATACCATCCACAATCAGATGGTCAGACATATGTAGTCAATCGTTGCTTGGAAACCTATCTAAGATGCATGGTAATGGATAAACCTACTAATTGGGTGAAGTGGCTGCCATTAGCTGAATTTTGGTATAACTGTAATTTTCATACGACATTGGGTGTTTCCCCATTTCAAGCCTTGTATGGTTACCCACCTCCTATCTTTGTTCCATATGTTCCAAAAGACATGAGGGTTGCAGCTGTTGATGATTTGTTATGTGATAGAGAAGCTACAATTAAGCTGGTACGTTTTTCTCTTATAAGAGCTCAGAATCGTCTGAAACAGTTAGCAGATAAGCAGAGAAGTGATAAGGTGTTTAAAGTTGGTGATTTTGTGTATGTCAAATTACATCTGTATGGTCAAGCTTCATTACGAACTTCGCATTTCGACAAATTGTGTCCTAAGTATTTTGGTCCTTTTTTGATAATTGAAAGAATGGGAGCTGTTGCTTATTAATTGGATTTTCCGGTGGAAGCTCAAGTCCATTCAGTATTCGATGTGTCGTTATTGAAGTTAGCTGGAGGTAATGTAACCCAGTCTATTCCATTACCAACTGCTCCAAGGTTCTTATTCAAGCCATTATAAGTTCTTAATAGAAGGTTGGTTAAAAGAGGAAGTCGTGCTCCTGTGGAAGGCTTAATTCAGTGGGACAATCTACCAATAACAGAAGCTACATGGGAAAATTTGGAAGACTTACAAGTTAGATTTCCAGAATTTGTGTTTTGAGGACAAAACATTGATATGGGAGGGGTATTGATATGTGAAAATAAGTCAAGGGACTTATATTGTCAATTAGTTAAATAAAAGGTTGTTGTTAGAATAATTGGTTGAGTCTGTTAATTCGGTTAGAGCTCTAATTGTTAAAAGGCTCAATAATCATAATAAACCATCACGATTGAGTGTCAATTTCTTCATCTGTTATCTTATTTTCCTTATCATATTCTACTATAAAAGTAAGTATTTATGAAATCCGAATATAAATTGAAACACAACAATAAATATAAAAAAAACTAAATAAAAAGAAAAAAAACGAGTATATGACATGAGTATTTTTATAAATTATTCTTTTTTGATATTTAATTATTTGAAATATAGAAGATGCGAAACTTGAAGGAAAAAAAACATAAAAAAAAGATACACTTTGGCCACACGGCAATCAAACCATTGTTATATTTCTATTCAGATTTTAATTAATACTTTTGTTTATATTTAAATATTAAACTAAATAAAACAATAGTGACCAACTATTTCCTTAGTTTACATTTAATATATATAATAATAATTTCATTTTGGATTTTAAAATAAGTATCATTAATCACTTTTTGTCCTTCAAATTATTCATTAGGTTTTAGAGTATAGTTTTATATATACGCTTGAAATTCTTTAAAACTAAAATTTATTTATATTTCTACCTAATTACGAGTTTAAGCTTTAAATTATGTTTTCGCAGTCACTTCATCACCTTAACTAATATGACAACAATGAACTTTTTATGTACCACGTTTATGAATGGGTTTTGTTATTCACATACCCACCCGACACTCTTCACACCTTTTATACGTCTCGTATAAGCAAATACGAGACATATATGGGACAATTATTATTTGTCAGAATTTGTCAGTATAGGTCCTATACTTGACGTATAAATGACCTATCAATGTCAATTATTAGGAGTCAAAGAGGCCTATATGTCACACCCCCACCTCTCGTCACCTGTTTATGATGTCACTGAAACGGTTGCGGAAGCATAGTGGTGATGTCTCAGAGGTGAGGGGTGACTTATTTGATCCGATATCACAAGCACACAGATTAACTTAAAGTAAATATATTAGAAGGTTCGTCATTAAAATTCACATTACAGTTTACAACTAAATCTATTTAATTACAAACTAATTTATACAAGTGCAAGTATCCCAAAAGTGCATCCTCACCGGCTATTACTGTTTACCTCAAAAAGGTTTGAGTTTGAAACGTCAGCACAAAGCTGGTGAGTTCGACGGTTCAATTTAAAACAATATGATATGATAAGCATGTTCTCAAAAGTTCAGTTTCGGATAACCATGGGACCCGTATCTAGTTCCTTTCGGACGATCTGTTCTGTTCTCAAGATATTACCCGTCGGTACATATCTTAGTGCCTCATTGTCTTAATGTCTATCATACCATTAAGAAGTTCTGGAAACAGATAACAAACATTCACACAAGGGGAGATGCAATCCTCCCAGCGAATGGGGTGTCAACCAATAGTACTGTCAATGTTTTCTGTTCGGCCACACATGGGTTCACTAGATACATTTCAAGAATGAGGACTTTTAGTTCCATGATAGAGTTCAGTTCTACAGGCAAAATCCCATGAAATCCAACAAAAATCACATGAAATCACACAGATATCATTGATGCATATCATATGTTCAGACAACAGTTTACAGAGTTACCCCGATGTTTATAAAATATTAAAAAGAAAAGGGTTGCACGAAACTCACCTGATGATACAAAGGTAGCAAAATATCTCGAAGCTGATGACAAAGAGATGATTATGCATTTAGTTATATTTTATGAATTATTTATGTTCTAGTTTATTGATTAGATCTTTCTGAACGTTCAATGTCAAAGACATTGCTTTGTAAGTCATCAAACCGATATTAAATGTTTAATTGATTAATTTGTTATCATATCATACAATGTATGATAATGTAGGAACCTACATTGCATTAGATTCCTAATACAAGGTTGATGACACTCTTGATTAATCAGAATAATCTCAGATTAATCAAATAGTTAATGTTGTTGATTATAATGCTAAAACAGTTTCTAGATGGTTTAATGGCTTAGAAATGATTAATCCTTGTTATTGATTACCCAAATATCGTGAAATATCACAATGTAGTATCAGAATAGGTGTAATAACCAGGTTTAACATACTAATCTGACTGTTATCATAAACATCAGATAATCGTTCCAATGAGTATGTTAATGATTGTGATTAGTTTGAAACACTTGAATTTAACCTTGCATTTCAAGGATTAATCCAACTAATCACCTACATTGTTATCATCAAATGGATTAAACCATTATAATCATGGGTATGGTTTCATGCAAACCGGGCATTACAACGGATCAAAACAAGGATTTAACCGTTAAAACTTCGTGGTCTTTGTTTATAATCAATCCTAGCCATCATCTAGGCAATAATCAACAATCCTAACTATATCATTACGTTCAAAATCAAGATCTAATCAATCAAAATCAAACCAGAAAGTTTAAACGGATCATTACCTAATCTGACGGATATCTGCAGTTAAAACAGTGATCAGAACTTGTATAGATGATCCCTGGTGCGATCCTTGCGTTCAGAGGGCTTGAAAATGATGAATTGATGGTGATTTATGTGTGTTTTCGTCGTTTGAAGGTAGAACAGACGCAAGAAGAAGAAAAATAATCTTCTTGCATGAAATCTGATGAAATAGATCAGATCATTGCACCTCCACACCCGTCGCGTACCGCGACGAGGTGCCAATTTGGGCTTCGCGTACCGCAAAGCTTTTCGGGAATTTCAGATATTTTTCATGCATCGCGTACCGTGAAGGAAGCTCAACTCCTCCATAGCGTACCGCGACGAGCCCATTTGATCAATACTTAGAACTTTTTCTTCGTTTTTCGATTCCGGGCAATCCAGGACTCCGTTTTGTGCACGGTTTTCGCCCACGTTCATCATTTTTCGTGTACTATCAACCTGTAGTAATTTCAATAGCCAAATTAGTGCGGATTTCTAGAACGATCAAATGTGATCACACCATTAATGACGTAATCCTCGTATGCAACTGTCACACTATACGTCTCGTATAGGTTTATACAAGACGTTTAGGGTCGATGAAATGTTAAAATAAAAAAGTTTGGTGTGTCCATAACCAAGTCGTTGTGAAATTATTAATACAAGCAATATTATTACATTTTCAATCAATGGATAACAAGTACATTTAAATCATATAAGCATTAATGCAAAAGGAGCACCTAATCTCACATCACACTCAACATTAGGGGCGTTTATCGAATCGAATTTCGAATAACTTGAATATTTCAAATCGAATGATTTTGAATTTTGAATTTTTTAAGAGCGTGCATTACCAATTCGAATAAACCAATTCGAATTCGATGTCAAATTCGAAATTCGATCCTATTCGTTTTTTCAGAATTCGAATTGGTTTGATTTGAATTTAATTAGAAAATTGTTTATACTTGCTATCTTTATGTATTCAAAATATCAAATAATCAAAACCTTAAACATCTAAATATGAAACAACCAACATCTAAGTTGTAATATCATAGATGTTATTCAGAGTAATAAAATGATAAAAGTTTAATATTTAATGCTAATGATAATATACAAAAAACATAAAGTGACAAGTAATCAAAATATTAGAAATTAATAACCAAAATGATCTATTTTTGAAGCATCAGGGTCACAAAAACTAAAGTTTCACGATAGACATTTTTGTTGTGTATGTTTAGGTTTAACGTATTTAAAAATGTTAAAATTATGGATATTTTATAATTAAATTGACATTTGTGTAATAGGCTTTTAATTTTTATAAACTAAACCACCTAAATAAAAAGCCTAATTTTTAAATATATTAACTACTTGTATATATAAAATAAAAATATATAAATAATCTAAATTCGAATTTCAAATCGAATCGAATTAAAAATATGAAATATGAAATTCGAAATTTGATATTATATTCCGAATCGAATTGAATTCAAATATGAAAATTCGAATCGAATTTCGACTTGGTGTTTTTTGAATTGAAATCGAATCAAATTTCGATTTTTTCGAGTCTTATTCGAAAACTAGACACCCTACTCAACACCACTCATGTTAGATACACAAGCCTTGTCTGGTTACCAAATTTATTGTTGACAAATATTATGACTCTCCTGTAAATTCAAGTGTTTTGTGTGACAAGCAAAAATGTGTCTATTTAATCTTTCTATTTTAATAAACAAAAATAAATATTGACACTTGTCAACTTATCATGTGTTTATTGCCACTTGTCATTTTTTTATCAACTTATTCAATTTTCTATCCTATTAATTATTTAATTAATTACATTCTCTCATATTGAATACTTATAATATTAATATATAACAATATTATTTGTCTTTTTTCATGCAAGAAAATAGTTTTTAATAAATTAAAAATAAAATATTTTTATTAAAAAACACACTTAACAAAATTTATAAAATATGATATTTTCTAAAAAAAATTATAAAAGTAAGAAAAATATTTTATGGTAGTATTTTTATAAAATAAAAGTTTAATAAAAATCAATTTTTAAAAAATAAAATAAACCATAAATCATGTTTTCAAATAATGGAATTTTATAAACAAATGGTGTTTTTTTAACGAAATGCTTAAAAAGTATTTACTTCAAACCAAACATTATAAAAATGTTAGGAAAAAATAAACTTTAGTCATTAATGTTTAATGATATTTTCAAATTAAGTCATCTAACTTTAATAATTATATAATTTGTAAATTATCTCCTTGATTTGTATCAATTAGTTTTTGAGAGAAAAGTAAATAAACTTATAACATCAATTGGTTTAAGAATCTTTATTCTTATAAAACAAGTATGTTACATATTATTTCTTTAGTTATTGAAAATCTTAATTATTATTTTATTAGTTAAAATACTCATTAATATGTAATTTAATTAATTTACAACAAATTTTTTTATAATTTTTAAATTTTTATTAATAATTATTTAATATTTTATATTCAGTCCGTGTAATACACGGGGTAATAATCTAGTTAAATCTTATATATGAACATAGAAGACAGTCATTTGAAATGGATGCAATGGGATAAACGGCTTTTGGATCGTCGCTAACGAAGTAACCATTAATTAGTTTTCTTTAACGTTTAAAAGAAGTATTAAGCTAATGTTAATACTTAATAAGGAAATCGTCCATGTCACTTTTGTTTATCTTTCTTTAACGTTTAAAAGAGGTAGTGTGTTGAATTGATTTTTTTTTTGAACGACAATTTGGAATTTGGATCACTAACAGGTCATGACCCACCCGAATCCCGATCATATCAACTCCCTTTAGGAAGAAACTCATCATATGTGAGAGAAAACCCCATAGCCCAACATGAAGCCCCTATTACATGCCAGAACCAGTGACGGACCCATAATTTTTTTCATAGGGGGCAGAATTTTTTTAGGTTCGTTGGTGTTCAAGTTGGGTTGAGACGGATCGGGTCAGGTCAGATCATGTTAAAAAACGGTAATAAAACTAAATTCTATATATAAAGACAGAATGACACTACAATATATCTAAAGTTGTTCACTACGTTATTTTATTTTTTTATATATATTCAAAACAACTTATAGGAGACGTTCCTAAGTAACTCATTCTGTATCAAACGATATAATATAAGTTTTTATAATGGATTAGTCAAGTACGGCCCTAGAAATTGGGGGTGCCCATGACGAGTAAAAAAAATGCCCCTTAGTGAATTCGAATATTAAAGTAGAAGTGTTCAAAAAAGCATAATAATGTTAATACAAAAAACCGAACAGTATTCGTAGCCGAAAAAACGAGCCGAATTCTGATTTCGGTTTGCTTTCTAACTATATCCGAATTCCAAAGTCGATTCTTAACTGTATCCGAATTTCGGTTTCGGTATGGTTATTGGTTCCAATTTTTTTTAATTCAGATTGTTTGGTTGACCGATTAAAGCGAATTCTGATTAAATTTGTTTTCTTTATCATACATAAGATGAATTTGGTTTCTTTGGATTGGTTTATTAATTCGTTTTTAATTGGTATATTCAATTAAATTCGGTTTTTAACCGGTTTAGTGGTGGTTTGACTTATTATAATTAATACTAAACTTGATTTTACATTGGTTTCGAATTATTAGTTGTGTATTTTTCAACATAG
This sequence comes from Mikania micrantha, assembly GCA_009363875.1. NCBI lineage: Eukaryota > Viridiplantae > Streptophyta > Magnoliopsida > Asterales > Asteraceae > Mikania > Mikania micrantha. Next base: position 47,124,094 of record CM018687.1, on the reverse strand, counting down.
TTTACTAGTTAACACTTAGAAATCAAAAGTTTAATGGGCGCGATTGAAAAATTTTACGGGGGACGATTAAGATTTTAACATATATATACTACTGAAAAAAAAAATTCAAGGTGGATGGTTGGCCCCTTAGGTTACATGTGGGTATGCCCCTGACCAAGACTTGAATTTGTGACCTTACCAATATTGAAGCCACATAGTACCTCCTCACAACCAATTGATTTGTTTGAGTTATTTTAAATTAGCGGTGATGAAATAAACTAGTTTGTGTATTTTTGAAGTTAATAGAAATAATAGCTGTAACACATCAAATAACAACAGCAAAACCGCTAAGATATCACAAGCTTGTATGAATTCAATCTAAACCTTATTCGAACTCTTTTATAATAACCTAGACCGTAAATTACATATAATTTTGTATCATTTAGATATCCCCAACCCAAAATGAACACCTATTTGCTTCATAAAACAAGTACAATGGTTAATGTAAATAAAATACAACCTATAGGTCTGAAGTTCAATTTTTACTCGGGATGCTTTTCTTTGGAGGTCATCTACCCGATTTCGCACTTTACATGTTTCTTCCAGTTAATCAGGTATTACGTTGGGTTCCCGAGTTCATTTAATGAGAGAAAAGAAAGGAAATGGAAAGAAAGGAGATACATTTTTGTGTTCCCGAGTTTTATTTAACGAGTGAAGGGAAAAGAAAATAACACATGTTGTGTTCCCGAGTTTCATTTAAGGAGAGAAAGGAAGAGAAGCGGAAAGAAACCTAGGCTAAATAACCTAGCTTTTCTTTCCTTCCGATTTGGAAGGAAATGGAAGGAAAAAAATCTATTATCTTCTTTTCCTTTCCTCTTATTTCTTTCTCTTTCTGTTTTCTCTTTTAATAAACTCGGGAACACAGCGTTACGCAAGACACGAGGGTTTTTTTATGTAAGTAAGGTTTCACGATTAAAAAAGAAAAAAAAAAAAGATTTGCTTCATAAGTTCCCTCCTTATCTTCCAACCACATTACCAAACATGGCATCACCCACCACTCTACTCGCACCAGTATCCGCTTCCTGCATCTCGTCATCATCCCTCAATCCAGCCCGTTTAACTTGTCATAAATCCACCATTTCCGTTTCAAAACCCTATTTCATCCCTTTCAAACATCAATTTTCATCGTTCAATCGCTCAATTTCAATCGATTTCTGCTCCTCAAGAGCCGCTAACAGCTTCGTCTGCAGCAGTTCCTCCATCGCCTCAACAAGCACCACCAATTACGAGGTAATTCAGTACCAATACACGATTTACACCTTGATTTGTTCAGTTTTTCTGTTATTAGGGTTTAGTTATTTAGATACCTGAAAATTTGGTCACTTTCTGATGATACATTTGACAGTTTTCTGATGGTTCAGATGAGGTAGAATTGAGATTGTTTATTGGAGATGATAGTGTTCAGAGTTCTAAGGATGTGTTTGTTGATGCTGATGAGAAATTCTTAACAATCAAAACTAAGCATGATGGATCATTTAGGACCGCCATGGAAATCAGCTTGTACGAAAAGATAAAGCCTTCAGAAACAATTTGGTATGCCCTAATCTTTGTTAACTAATTGATTGAAAACAAACCGTTGAATTAAGCAACATGATTAACAACAAAATACATACATGCCTAGGTTACTAGATGATGACCAACTGGTTGTTAATTTAAAGAAGCAAGATCCTGATGTGAAATGGCCTGACATCATGGAAACATGGGAGTCTCTTACGGTTGGAGTTGCACAACTTTTGAAAGGAACGTCCGTTTATCTGGTTGGGGAGTCGTCTGAAATCAACTATAGAGTATCTCGGGAACTTGCGGTTGGCCTTGGGTATGTTTTTATCCCTCTTAGGATGTGATGTGTGGATGGCTGGTATTTCTTTGTTCGGGAAGTTAATGTTGCAATTATATTTTTACACTCTTTTGTATGCTTCTTAGGTATACGCCGCTCGACACAAAAGAGCTTCTTGAAACATTTATTAAGCAAACAGTTGATTCCTGTGAGTGATTTTTCTAAGAAATAATATGATTATAAAAAATAGAATTATACAAAAAATATCACCTTCTTTCTTACAATTTATCTAATCCTTCTGTGTGTTAACAAGTAATACATTATAGTGATGAATGCAGAAGGGTCAAATGCTGTAGCAGAAACAGAAAGTGCCATTTTGGAAAGCCTAAGTAGGTATGGACTTATTCCTGAAAAGCCCTTGATTCTTTTACTGCTTAATCGAGGTCTGACAAACAAACAAAAAGACGTACCTAGTATAATCCTGCTCATAGCCGAGCCAGTGGTAGAATTTGGGAAGGGGTGTGATGGGGGCAAACCTTAATCATATCCCAGGAGATAGAGAGGCTGCTCTGTCTCCAAAATCCTCTTTTTTTTGGTTGTGTTGGTGTGTGTATAGTGTAGTATAGTATAGTATAACGGAAGTCTAAAGAAATGAATGAATATCTTATTGGTATTTGTAGTCATATCCGCTCGGTAGTTTCCACCATAGGCGGGCAGCATGGTGCTGCTGCTAGAGGTGATCGATGGCGGCATCTTTACTCTGGATTTACAGTCTGGCTATCACAATCTGAAGCAAAAGGTAATATCTTGAGTTTGATTTCTCATAATTTTCTTCTGCACCCAACTTTCTACTTTTACAATCAAGATTATGGAACCCATATAAACTACATGTCCTTCGAGTCGTTTTTAGACGAAGCGGCTGCAAAAGAGGAGGCAAGGATAAACATGGAGATTGGTGGTCAGGGTTTCACCAATGCGGATGTCGTGGTCAAGCTTGGCGGTAGTTGGGATAACGACTACTCAAAAGCCGTAGCACAGGCTGCACTGAGTGCTCTTAAACAGTTAATCTTATCTGACAAAAAGCTTCCAGGTGTGTATTGATTTCTATTCCGTTTAATATTTAGCCTGAAGTTTAAAATTTAATTAGTATTTTTAAAATCTTGAAGGTAAGAAGGGTCTTTATATACGACTAGGATGCCGGGGTGATTGGCCCAACATCAAACCTCCTGGATGGGACCCATCATCTGGACCGGGTTCTGCTTAGCACTATATCATAGTCAACATGGGGAATATGGTTTGTAGTTTATACAATTACTGTTGTATTTTTTGTTTTGGTTTCTTGCTTGAATGTGTGTTTCTGATACTGTTTACAGTGAAGAAAAGATATCAATCCATTGAACACAACATCTAGGAACATTCATTATAAGGTATGTGTTTTTGGGCATTCTACTCTTTCTATTGAAAAGTTTAAAGTGCCGATAATACAACTTTTGAGTACCGGAAGAGTACACACCATCTAACCAGTTAAATCTTGCTATTAGAATGTTCATGTTGACACATTTCTCAACATCTTAGACCCAAATCTATACTACTATATAACACATATTAGAAAGACAAAATAGTAATTTGTTTAAATCTCTTAAAATTAAGAGTTTTACAACTCTTATAGCATATGGTACAACTTTTTAATTCTAACCTAAATGTTTGTTTGTGTTTTCACTTTGTTCCACATTGGTAGCTTTTAAAAATTTAAGTGAGATATAGTGATTATAAAAGAAAACCCTTCAAAACAAATGAATCACTTTTACCATTTTTTGGTGCATTTGGCCTTTTATGTTAGTTCTTAAAGTCACTTTTAGTTAACTACTACGAGGCTAAAAAAATTGTTTTTGTTATGGTTATGACTCAAGAACGAGACATGCAAACCTTTAAAACATCCAACTTAAGTGTTGTGTTTTCCGCTGCAACGCGCGGGTACTAGACTAGTAATTATATATATATATATAGGGTTTGAATCTTTTGAAAACTCGATCTTAAAGAGAAAACCCTTAAACCCTACGTGGACCGTTAGATCAAACTTATTTTAGATTTTTATTAATTAAACAGAAAAAACACGTGGTCCACAATTAAAGTTAAATATTTTAATGGGGTTTTTGAGAAGAAAATACCTCTTTTACCCTTTAAGGGGTATAAATGACTTTTTTTCACTATCTTTCTTCTCTTTTCATTAATTAATGTCAGATTCTCTCTCATCATCTCTCTCCTTTCTCACCTCTCTTCTCTCTGCTCTCTCCTCTTTCCTCTCTCTGACTTCATCCTTCACTCTCCTCTCTCTCTCTTTTTTTTTTTTTTTATGTTTGACTATAAAAATAAAAAAATACATATTTTTTTAAAGAAATACAAAAAATATACACATGTGTATCAAACACAAATTTCACTACACAAACACAATTTTACATACTTTCAACCATAATAAATATTACACATGTGTATTTTACATATAAAACAAAAAATTACACGTGTAAAGTTATAAAAGGACATCAAATTAACTAAAACACAAAAAACTACATATGTATAGGTGTAATATTTTATAAATCTCAAATATATAAAATATACACATGTGTATATAGTGTAGTATTTCGAGTAAAGTGTACTTTGTGTATCAAAACTTGCACGTTTTTTATTTATACGCATGTGTAATTTTTATATAGTGTTGTATTTCGAGTAAAAATATGTTTTTTTTTTATTTTGTATAAAAAATATACATTTTTGTTGTTTTAAATTTTAAAAAACATTTTTTTTAAATGGATGGAGAGAGAAGAGATAGATAAGAGAGAAATTTGATATTAATAAATTATCATATATATGTGTGATTTTAAATGAGAGAGAAAGAGATAAATTATTATTATTATTATTATTATATATATATAGGGGATGAAATTTTTTTTAACCCTCATCTTTTGCTACAACTACATAACTATCATCCAATGGTTACTTTAAAAAGGTAAGTGTATAGGATCGTGCCACGTATCAACTTCTTTGTTTTTAGTATGAAGGGCATTTAGGACATTTGTCATTTATGTAAAGTTTACCCCCTTTTTTTTAAACATTCATAACTTTTTTATACTATATTATTTTTTAAAAAAATTGCACCATTATACTCGTCTCATTTTTCTCTTTAATTTCGTTATAGTCTTGACTAGTGTCTTTTTTTTTATGTCATGTATTTACATCATTGTAACGAGCTTAATGATAGCAAATTAATTAGAAATTTTTTCAAACAATGATAAATTACAGTAATGTAACACAAAATGAAGTAATTTACAATGACATAATTAACGGTGACGTAACACATTATTTACAGTGATGTAATTTTCTCTTTAATTCCCGTTATAATGTTGACTAGTTTTTTTAATTTTTTTTCTCATTTTCCATTATTAACATCGATATAACGAGCATAAATATAACACATTATTTTGAATTTTTTTCTAACAATGATAAATTACAGTGATGTAATATAACACATTATTTTATTTTTTCTCTAACAATGATAATTACAATGATAAATTACAGTGATGTAATATAACACATTATTTTGATTTTTTTTCTCTAACAATGATAATTATAGTGATGTAATTTATCATTGTTCGAAAAAAAATTCAAACTAATTTGTTGTATTTAGGCTCGTTACAAATTAGGGATGAACAAAAAGCCAAAAAAAACCGAACCGAAACCGAATTAACCGAAAAAACCGAACCGGAACCAAATTAACCGAAAAAACCGAAACCGAATTTTACGTCAATGTAAATTACATCACTGTAATTTATAATTTTTAAAAAAATTTCAAAAAAATTTGTTATATTTAAGCTCGTTACAATGATGTAAATATAGGGCATCTAAAAAAAGTTAAAAAAAAATTAGTCGAGACTATAACGGAATTAAAGAGAAAAATGAGACGAATATAATGGTGCAATTTTTTTTAAAAATAATATATTATAAAAAAGTTATTAATTTTTAAAAAAGAGGGGGTGAAACTTATAAAGATAAATTAACTTATAAAGATAAACTTATAGAGAGGGGGTGAAACTTATAAAGGTAAAATGACTATGATGCCCTTTTTAATATTTTAATGAAAAGCTTATGTGTAAGTTTATAATTGGTTGAAATGGGTTATGTAGTTATAGCAAAAGATGAGGGTTATAAAAAATTTCATCACACACACACACATATATATAGGGAAGTGTTCAAATAATAACTCACTCTTAGAGCGATAACCCATTAACTTTGTCAAAACGAAGCCGAATCTTGAATTTTTTTTGAACATCATTGTAACACAATTAGAACACTATGTTCTTTTATGAGTTTGCGAAAATTTATCACCATTTAAGAGATATCATCGTTGTAAGTTTTTGATTTACAGCACTGTAACTGTTTTAGGCCCAAAACTTACAACGATGTAAACTCTTAAACGGTGATGAATTTTCGCAAACTCATAAAAGAACATAGTGTTCTAATTGTCTTACAATGATGTTCAAAAAAAAAATTCAAGATTCGGCTTCGTTTTGGCAAAGTTAATGGGTTATCGCTCTAAGAGTGAGTTATTATTTGATCCCAATCCTATATATATATATATAGGGAGGTATTCAATTAAGAACCATTTTTATGTTAGGAACTTGAGAACCGCATAATACACTTGTATATTACTTTTATACCCTTTAAAAATGTGGTTCAAAATTAGTTCCTTTGGTTCTTTCACATTTATTAGTTCTCAATAGAATAAATCCCTATATATATATATATATATATATATATATATAGGGCATGTATATTGTGACAACTAGTACCTGACCGACCGGCAAGTCCGTACGGTAGGTGTACTTTCAATAGTTACTATGAGCAAATACATGTTTGTGAACAGTACTTGTATTAACAGAATTCAAAATACAAGAAAACAGTTATACGTATTTATGTGTAAACTTAAATGCCGTAAGTACAACACTCATTATAAACAATAGTTGTTAGTGTTTAGGTGAAAATCTAAGTACAGTTAACACAACTAATCAAGAGAAACAACAGTGTTTAAGTGAATAACAAGAACAAATCGGTTGCGATCTGATATCCATAGATTACAGGAATCAGATGGCCTACAAATCAGTGTGAAAACAACGTGATAACATGATGTTTAGTTGAGTTCGAGAGTGAGGAAATACAATTTAAAACAATATTACAGTATTGTTTCAGAATAACGAACTGACAGTGTGTTTGCGTGGGTGATGATTCACACAAACATATCTGTGAGTTTAATGTTCTGAAATGATGACTGAGAAGTAGAAAACAAAAGTCAGAAAGCCAAACCATCGACGTGTTCGTTCGAATGACGATTTGAACGAAGGCAACGCGATCTGACGAAACGAAAACGAATTTCGACACGAACGACAAATAAATTAAGAAAATAAGATATTTTATATTTTTACAATTTTGAAACTCATCAAAAATTAATTAAACAACTCTTTTAAATTTAAAAACATGCAAAATACGCGTTACGTTCCGGAAACTCAACGAAAACGCGAACCGAGCAATTGAAGCGAACCTGAATACCCCCGGGTATAAAAACACCAAATGAGGCATTTCCCTCATTATTCCACCAGCTCTCTCTCTAAAAACGAGTTTCCCGAACCTTTTTCTCTCTCTAGAAGAATCACTCTTCAAATCGCGATAACTTGCTTGTTTCTTGACGAAATTGGGCGTTCTTGGTGTCCAAACGAAGCTCCCGATCTCCTCTACATAGAAATACAACAGATCTGAAGAGTTACCCAGCCAAATCCGAGGTATGAGCAAAGGAAAATCACGGGAAATAGGGTTTTCGTGTACATTTGTTCGACCCATCACTTTTAGCCGGTTTTAAGCCATGCTACACACATCCTATACCTTCGAGATACCATCATAGCACAACACAACCAGTGGGGACGACCGGCAACTGTTTCGGGCTGGATGAGGGAGACGACCATCTACAGGTTCGGGGATAGCAGTGAGCCGAACCCCATGCCAGCAGAAGCTGAGACTTTGGCTGAACCTCCCTCACCCTCGCGAACCTGTTGTGGCGAACCATGGGGTGCGGATAACCTACGGTTTCCTTAGCAGAGATCATGTTGGCCGAACCTCATGTTGTGGGCTATCCAGCCGAACCCAAGCAAAAACCCTAGCCGAACCTGTGTGTGCACTACCCACCGAACCCATGTGCTGAAATTGGTAGCCGAACCCTCTAACTGGCGGACCGACTGCTGCTTAACCTACCTCAGAGACGAACCTTATGTATGCGAACCTAGCCGACCCTTATTCACCCTAGACGAACCTCACTGAAACAATTCATGCTGGCCGAACCTATGAACTCCCATGCAGCAGAACCTTCGAGTGACGGACCTAAACGAACCTAAGGCTCCGGGCGAACCTAGGTTGGTTGATAGGTTCGCTGGTCTTGAGAGGTTAACCGGATTCCACCTAGTCGGCCAAGTTAAATCCCATTCGGCCGGTTACTCTGATTCGGCCACAATGGCATCATTCGGCCAAGAATTTTAGGCCCAGCAAACTGAGTTGGCCCAGACAATTGTTTCGGCCCAATAGCATTCAGTCGACCCACTATTGGTTTAGCCATCCAATTCCTTCGGCCCAACATTTTGGCCCACACCTATACAACCGGTCCAAGGACTTTGTGTCGGCCCAATGTTTTAATCATCCAAGTAGTTGGTCCCTGTAATTATGTTAGCCCACACAACATACACGGCCCATACACAACTATTCGGCCCACGAAATTATTGGCTCAATAGAAATGAAAAAGGCTCCATAACAAATGATAAAAGATAATTGGCATTTACTCGAAAACCGAAGTTTTACACTTAAAACATTTTGAGACGACAATGACTCAAGTGAGATTTAAAACTAATAACAAGGTAGGTTAATCTAAACCTAATAAGTTTAATATTGTTAAAATCCGTAACAATTAAGCAGGGCCGAATGATGACCAAGGCTGAACGAGTTAATCAACTCTAGGATTAACACCTACACGCACACAAGTTCCTACGACATTTACTTATGAATTACAATCACATGAAAACAATACTGGATCGTGAATACACAACAAACACAATCAAGAGCGCGTGCATTCTTCGTTTAAGCTAAGTCAACCACTTCAAACCTAAGGTGAGTTCATATGCCCCTTTTGAAATATCCAAAAATTTTAAAATAGTCAATAACATGTTTAATCATAGTAGAAATATTAATAACATAAAAAAAAAGAAATAATATTTAAAGAAAGAGAAAATATGTACAGATATTTTTCGTTGGTGAAAAAAAAAATATAATAATAATTAATATTACTCATCAAAATATTATAAAATGAAAATATGAGTATAGGTGAGACTGCACTTCACTGTTGCAGAAGAATCAAAAATAAATAAATAAATAAAATAAAATAAAAATATCACTACATGTAATTAACGGCTACAGACATGCAGCAGCCGAAAAGGGAACCACTTACGGCTTTAGCCGTTTAACCGGTGGACAAAGTCGGCGACCGGTGGACAAAGTCGGCGACCGGTTGACCTGCATACCGACAATGCGCCTCCAGCCTCTACCATGTCGGCCGACCTTAGTTTTTTTTAAATAGAGAACTTCAACAATGGATTTCACAAACCCACTCATCCTCACCTCTCCACTGTGTTTCAGTTCCGACGAAGTGATCAAGCCCCGGCGACGAACAAAAACGACGACGATGCCCGAACCAAACATTATCACGTAAGCATCCCCGACCTTTTTGCCCACTCATTCGACCACAGACATGCGACAGAAACTCGAACACTGTGTTTCTAGTTTTCCGGTGGCTGCTCGAACACGTAACACACAAAACCGGAGCCGCTCATCTTCATCTCCGTATGTTGTGTTTCATCCATCTCATGTCATCAGACGCCTCCAACGATCGTCGTCTCATCCATCTTCATGATCTACTACTACTACTACTACTCCTGCTGCTGCTGCTTATTCTTATTCTTTTTATTATTCTTATTATTATTATTATTATTATTATTATTATTATTTGATGGGTCTTTGTGGTCTTACGATGAAGAAGACAATGTTTGTATTTTAAAATAAATAAATATGTAAGAGGACTTTTTTTTTTTTTTAAATGCAGCCGAAGATGATATATATAGTATTTTCAAAATGAATTGTTAATCAAGTACATGACATGATTTACTGGTTAAAGGCATATCTTGAAAAACCTAGGTGGTTACAACACTTTAATAATAAGAGTGAACTTATAATCTTAAATATTAAATATGAGTACTACAACATATGACAGACAATCAAGGGATTCATAAAACAAATATAACCTACATGTTTAAAAAAAATAAAAGTGCGGAATCTCTTGATAAACATAATTACAGTGTAGGTTATTGTGAATATTCATAAACGAGTATCCCACATAAATCATCTTAACTCGCAAAGAGGTACGGATTCTTACCCCTTTTTTTTTCGTTTCAGTATATGATTTAATTATTTGAACCCATTTGATTCTCACATACCTTTGGAATTCCTGAACGTCTTTGATATAATCGATCTGTTTCATTTGCATTGTCCGTTATTGATTTTCAAGCATTATTTATTATTGAATATATTTTGCTTACATGTGATATAATCGTTGGATTGAAATCATTATCACATGCTCTGATATTATATTATGACTTGGTTTAACGCTTAGTGAGAAGCGTATCTGATATACATTGTTGAGTTACCACTTTCGTTCTTGTAATCTGTTACCCGAGCATGTCCCCACTTGCGGAGGTGACCGCAAGCACGTCATTGCGGCATCAATGACGTGGCACCAACCGTGGCGGTGAGCTGAGATCACGGCGTCTTCTTCGTACTTGTGAGGTACATGAGGTCATAAGAAGGCGTATGGACTGGTCCTAGGATATATTTGATTTCTGGTGGATGGATCTGTGTATGCCCACACTCCATTGCACGTTCGGTACATAGGGTCTGCAGCTCTATGTGCATGTCAGTAGTTATTTTAAGATTCGGCTCAGGGTACATCCGTGTGATATGATTTATTTTATTGTCTTGCTTTACTTTATATCATATCATTTTGTCTTTTGTTATCACGCATTCAGTTATTGATTCTGTTACTTAAGCATTTATCTGTACTGGGCATTCGGCTCATTCCGTTAATGTTTGTTCATAACAGGTTCACAGATTACTCCGGGCGGGACGTGAGGAGAGAAAATTGAGCTCTAGGATTTTGGACCGTGAAAGTATGTTAGTGGATTTTTGTAGCTTAGGCTAGTTCATTTAATACGGTCAATTGATCAATATGTAATTAATAATTTAACCTAGGGCTCTTAAACAGTCTTTTGAGGATCTGTAATCCTTACTTTTGCTTAATGGAAACCATGTCTTCTACTTTGATTTATGTAATAGTGACACGTCACCCCTATTTCGGGGTGGGGTGTTACAGTTATGGTATCAGAGCAAAGGCTCTTTCCTGTAGAAAACTTGAACTTTAATAATTAGAACATGTGAGGATTGGGTAGACATTTGGGTTAGGACTACAACAATTATTCTTAGTATTCCTATGTTCTAATCTTCGTGTCTATTGTTTTAGATGCCACCTCGTCGTCAGCCGCGTAGGAACACCCGTCATACGAACCACTCGCATGCCAATACCGATTCAAACGAAACTCCAGTTGACCCAAACATGGTTTCTGCCATCCATCAAGCTTTTGAAGGATTATTACCTAACTTTGTCGCCCAAACCGTGGAGGCTGTCCAGAATCAAAACCGTGCTGAAGGACGGGGGAACACCAACCGAAGGATTGAAACTAATGCGAACAACATGACTGAAGGAATACACGTGTGGATTCAGAGGTTCCAAAAGCAAAAGCCAAGATCCTTCAGTCATGCAGCAAATCCGATCGAAGCTAGAAATTGGATGGCCCATGTTGAGAAGATTTTTGAAGTGTTAGGTGTCGCGGATCAGTTTAAAGTTAGATTGGCCACTTATAAGTTGGAAGATGATGCACAGACTTGGTGGGAGGGATTCAAGCAAGCCAAAGGTGGAGAAACTTATGTAGCTACTTTTTCATGGGCGGACTTTCGTACCATCTTCTATGATAAGTATTTCTCTACAGCTGATCAAGAAGCCTACAAAAGGGAGTATGCTGTTATCCGACAAGGGAATGATGAACCAGCTTCAGAGTTCATAACACGTTTTGCAAGGTTGGCAAGTATTGTGGGGATGCAGCAGGGTCTGCGGCAGTTCAAGCAGAAAAGTGCAAATGGGCAGTGTGTGATCGAATTCGAAAGTCAATAATGTTCATGAAGTTCAAAGATTTAACAGAGGTTGATGATGCTATGAAGACTTATGAGTTTGAAAGAAAAGAATTTTTGTCTCGCGCTGGGGACAACAAGAAAAGAGACAGAGATGGGCAACGTATTCAGACTTCGGGCCAATTATCCAATGTTTCAAATCAGCAAGACCGTAGAGTACAAGTGATCAGACACAATGGGAATCAGTCACGACCATGGCAATCGAGACCCCAGAATCCGAAACCGGCCACAAATCAGATTCAGCCGTATGTAGCACCGGCTAAAGCTCAACCTTTAAATCAGTATGGAAACCAGAACCAGGCATTGATTCCACCATGCAACACCTGTGGGAAACACCATCGAGGCATTTGTCATCGAGCTGGGGGAAATTGTTTACGGTGTGGTCAAACCGGACACATGATCAGGGATTGTCCTCAACCAGACAAGAAGAACAATGTTGGGACCTCTACATCACTTAACACTAGAGGAAGAGTCTTCTCACTTACTGCTACTGATGCTGCTAGTGCCCCAGGTACTATATCTGGAACCCTTCGTATCGGTGAACGTGATATTTGTGTGTTATTTGATACAGGTGCAACACATTCCATAGTCTCTCATATGTTCACAAAATACCTTATAATTGCACCATCACTTTTAGATCATACTTTATGTATTTCCACTCCTACCGGCGAATCGATTGTCATCACACACATATATAAAGATTGTCCTATCACCATTGACACCATTGTGCGTAAAGCGGATCTTTTGCCTATGCAAATGGGTGACTTTGATATCATCCTTGGGATGGATTGGTTAACACGACACCATGTGACCATCGATTGTCATTCTCGGCGAGTTGTTTTCGGTGATTTTCACCATCCTGATCTTGTCTATCTGGGAATCCAGCCTCATAAATCTCTTAAGATTATTTCTACCCTTAAAGCTCAAAAGTTGATATCTCATGGTTGTGTTGGTTTCTTAGCATCTATCATAGATACTTCAGTTGGTGAAGCTAGTATTGATAGTCATCCTGTTGTTTGTGAGTATCCAGATGTGTTTCCGAATGAATTACCGGGATTACCACCTGACCGTGAGATAGAATTCTCTATTGACTTGATTCCTGGTGCCCAACCCATTTCTAAGGCTCCATATCGTATGGCCCCGTTGGAGTTGAAAGAGTTAAAGGAGCAGTTGCAAGAGTTGCTGGAACTTGGTTTCATAAGACCAAGTGTCTCACCTTGGGGTGCTCCAGTCCTATTCGTAAAGAAGAAGGATGGTAGCATGCGGTTGTGCATTGACTACCAAGAGTTGAATAAGATTACAATTCGAAATCGATATCCTCTTCCTCACATCGACGACCTTTTTGATCAACTTCAGGGTGCCAAATTCTTTTCAAAAATAGATCTAAGGTCTGGATATCATCAGTTGAAGATTAGAGAGGAAGATGTTTCTAAATCTGCATTTTGTACTCGTTATGGCCGCTACGAGTTCTTGGTTATGCCTTTTGGGCTAACCAATGCCCCTGCAGTTTTCATGGATTTAATGAATCGTGTATTCCACGAGTTTTTAGATAAGTTTGTGATCGTTTTCATTGATGATATCTTGGTATATTCTAAAAGCAAGGAAGACCTTGAAGAACATCTACGAAAAGTAACTCGAGGCATTGCGACAAAAGAAGTTGTATGCAAAATTTTCAAAATGTGACTTCTGACTCAATCAAGTTGCATTTCTTGGTCACGTTGTTTCTGCCGAAGGAATTATGATGGATCCTGCTAAGATAGAGGCAATTACAAAATGGCCTAGACCCACATCTGCCACTGAAGTTCGAAGCTTCTTGGGCCTAGCTGGCTACTATCGAAGATTTGTAGAAGGATTTTCTGTCATTGCCTTACCACTCACTCAACTTTTGAGGAAAGGGGTTAAGTATTCATGGAATGAAGAACGAGAGAAAAGTTTCGAAGAATTAAAGAAAAGGCTCGTATCTGCTCCGATACTCACTCTCCCTTGTGGCTCAGGCGGTTACCAGATATATAGTGATGCCTCAAAGAAAGGTCTTGGTTGTGTGCTAATGCAACACGGGAAGGTTATCGCCTATGCCTCGCGCCAATTGAAGCCTTATGAAGTTAACTACCCGACGCATGACTTAGAGTTAGCAGCTGTGGTGTTTGCATTAAAGATTTGGCGACACTATTTGTACCGTGAGACTTGTGACATCTTCACCGATCACAAAAGCCTTAAGTACATTTTTACACAAAAGGAGCTAAATATGAGGCAAAGAAGGTGGTTAGAACTTCTTAAAGACTATGATGCCAATATTCAATACCACCCGGGGAAAGCGAATGTTGTGGCTGATGCTTGAGCAGGAAAAACTTTGGTGCAATATCTTGCCTTCAGATTCAACCTCGTATCATCTCGGATCTTGATAAAATGGGTGTTAGCATCCATATGGGTCAATCAGATAGTTACCTTGCAAAATTGCAAATTGAGCCTGACCTCATCTCACGTATTAAAGAAGCACAAAAAGATGATGGCGAATTATGGGCGATATTGGAAAACATGGAGGTGGGAAAACAGTCTGAGTTTCATGTAGATGAACATGGAGTGATTTGGTGTGGCAAAAGATTATGCGTACCCGACGACTCCGCTCTTCGTGAGGCATTGCTAGCAGAAGCACATAGCTCCCCATTTTCTATCCACCCAGGATCTACAAAGATGTATCGAGATCTACGTCAAAACTTTTGGTGGAATGGCATGAAAGAAGCTGTTGCAAAGTACGTGAGTGAATGTCTTACATGCCAACAAATAAAGATTGAGCACCAACGAGCTAGTGGTCTTTTGCAGCCATTAGATATTCCATTATGGAAATGGGATGAAATCTCAATGGATTTTGTTACGGGCTTGCCTAAAACTTTGAAGAAGAATGATGCTATATGGGTCTTGGTTGATAGATTGTCCAAATCAGCTCACTTTCTAGCGATTCAACAAGGATTTTCGGTTAGCAAGTTAGCGGACGTGTTTATAAAAGAGATTATCCGTTTACATGGTACTCCAGCCTCAATTGTGTCTGATAGGGATCCGAGGTTTACTTCGCGATTTTGGAAGGGATTTCAAACTGCTTTGGGTACAAGAAAAAAGTTCAGCACGGCCTTTCATCCGCAAACAGATGGGCAATCAGAACGCACAATTCAGACACTTGAAGATATGCTTAGAGCTTGTACGCTAGAGTGGACGGGAAACTGGGATGATTATTTATGCCTTGTCGAGTTTGCCTATAATAATAGTTGGCAAGCAAGCATTGACATGGCTCCATTCGAACTCTTATATGGTCGAAAGTGTCGAGCACCAATTTGTTGGAATGAAGTTGGTGAGAAAATAATAGAAGGGCCAGAACTGATACAAATAACAAATGATAAAGTTGCTATTGCCCGAGAAAAGTTAAAAGAAGCACAAAGCAGGCAAAAGAGTTACGCGGATAAACATCGACGAGCCTTGGAATTCAAAGTTGGAGATCATGTATTCTTAAAGGTTTCGCCATGTCGTGGAGTTCGTAGATTTGGAATTAAAGGAAAGCTAAGTCCTCGCTACATCGGTCCGTTTGAGATTCTTGACAGAATTGGTGAAGTTTCGTATCGATTAGCACTACCACCTCAACTTTCTCACGTTCATAATGTCTTTCATGTGTCTTTGTTGAGGGGATACAACTACCACCCGCTACACGTTATCAATTATCCATTGCACATGATTCAAGAGGATTTATCGTATGAAGAAGAACCGGAAGCTATATTGGATCAACAAGAAAGGATTATGAGAAAGAAAATAATTTCGTTCGTTAAAGTCTTGTGGAAAAATCACTCAGAACGAGAGACGACTTGGGAAATGGAAGAATCTATTCGCTCTTTGTATCCTAGCTTATTTGATGCATAGTTTCCTGTGTACGAGTATCTGTGAACCTTGTTTTCTCTTTCAATGTTATAGAATTTATTTTATTACGTCTATAATTATTCATGTGTCAACCGTAAAATTTCGAGGACGAAATTTTCTTTAAGGGGTAATACTTGAAATATCCAAAAATTTTAAAATAGTCAATAACATGTTTAATCATAGTAGAAATATTAATAACATAAAAAGAAAGAAATAATATTTAAAGAAAGAGAAAATATGTACAGATATTTTTCGTTGGTGAAAAAAAATATATAATAATAATTAATATTACTCATCAAAATATTATAAAATGAAAATATGAGTATAGGTGAGACTGCACTTCACTGTTGCAGAAGAATCAAAAATAAATAAATAAATAAAATAAAATAAAAATATCACTACATGTAATTAACGGCTACAGACATGCAGCAGCCGAAAAGGGAACCACTTACGGCTTTAGCCGTTTAACCGGTGGACAAAGTCGGCAACCGGTTGACCTGCATACCGACAATGCGCCTCCAGCCTCTACCATGTCGGCCGACCTTAGTTTTTTTTTAAATAGAGAACTTCAACAATGGATTTCACAAACCCACTCATCCTCACCTCTCCACTGTGTTTCAGTTCCGGCGAAGTGATCAAGCCCCGGCGACGAACAAAAACGACGACGATGCCCGAACCAAACATTATCACGTAAGCATCCCCGACCTTTTTGCCCACTCATTCGACCACAGACGTGCGACAGAAACTCGAACACTGTGTTTCTAGTTTTCCGGTGGCTGCTCGAACACGTAACACACAAAACCGGAGCCGCTCATCTTCATCTCCGTATGTTGTGTTTCATCCATCTCATGTCATCAGACGCCTCCAACGATCGTCGTCTCATCCATCTTCATGATCTGCACATTCGATAGAGGTAACAACAAATCAAACTTTTAACTTTTTTGTTAGATTTATAACATACGTATATGGGTAGAAGGATAAAGAAAAAAAAAATTAAATTAACAGTTGGTTGGAGATCAGTTTCGATGAAGAAGGCTTGGGTTGAAGAAAGACGACAATTAGAGAATAGTTAAAAGGTTTTAACATTGGAACCATGTTCAACAAATTATCAATTGGTGTATTGGTTTAGGCTATACCCTTACAAAGTAATGGTCACGGGTTCTAGACCCTTTCGTTTTTGTTTAATTATTTATTTTTTTTCATTACTGCAACTTAAAATCGCTAGTAAAACTAACCTAGATCATATGTTATTGCATCTTGTCATAAATAAAGTTAAGTGTATAATAATAATAATAATAATAATAATAATATTATTATTATTATTATTATTATTATTATTATTATTATTATTATTATTATTATTATTATTATTATTATTATTATTATTAATATTTGATGGGTCTTTGTGGTCTTACGATGAAGAAGACAATGTTTGTATTTTAAAATAAATAAATATGTAAGAGAACTTTTTTTTTTTTAAATGCAGCCGAAGATGATATATATAGTATTTTCAAAATGAATTGTTAATCAAGTACATGACATGATTTACTGGTTAAAGGCATATCTTGAAAAACCTAGGTGGTTACAACACTTTAATAATAAGAGTGAACTTATAATCTTAAATATTAAATATGAGTACTACAACATATGACAGACAATCAAGGGATTCATAAAACAAATATAACCTACATGTTTAAAAAAAATAAAAGTGCGGAATCTCTTGATAAACATAATTACAGTGTAGGTTATTGTGAATATTCATAAACGAGTATCCCACATAAATCATCTTAACTCGCAAAGAGGTACGGATTCTTACCCTTTTTTTTTTTCGTTTCAGTATATGATTTAATTATTTGAACCCATTTGATTCTCACATACCTTTGGAATTCCTGAACGTCTTTGATATAATCGATCTGTTTCATTTGCATTGTCCGTTATTGATTTTCAAGCATTATTTATTATTGAATATATTTTGCTTACATGTGATATAATCGTTGGATTGAAATCATTATCACATGTTCTGATATTATATTATGACTTGGTTTAACGCTTAGTGAGAAGCGTATCTGATATACATTGTTGAGTTACCACTTTCGTTCTTGTAATCTGTTACCCGAGCATGTCCCCACTTGCGGAGGTGACCGCAAGCACGTCATTGCGACATCAATGACGTGGCACCAACCGTGGCGGTGAGCTGAGATCACGGCGTCTTCTTCGTACTTGTGAGGTACATGAGGTCATAAGAAGGCGTATGGACTGGTCCTAGGATATATTTGATTTCTGGTGGATGGATCTGTGTATGCCCACACTCCATTGCACGTTCGGTACATAGGGTCTGCAGCTCTATGTGCATGTCAGTAGTTATTTAAGATTCGGCTCAGGGTACATCCGTGTGATATGATTTATTTTATTGTCTTGCTTTACTTTATATCATATCATTTTGTCTTTTGTTATCACGCATTCAGTTATTGATTCTGTTACTTAAGCATTTATCTGTACTGGGCATTCGGCTCATTCCGTTAATGTTTGTTCATAACAGGTTCACAGATTACTCCGGGCGGGACGTGAGGAGAGAAAATTGAGCTCTAGGATTTTGGACCGTGAAAGTATGTTAGTGGATTTTTGTAGCTTAGGCTAGTTCATTTAATACGGTCAATTGATCAATATGTAATTAATAATTTAACCTAGGGCTCTTAAACAGTCTTTTGAGGATCTGTAATCCTTACTTTTGCTTAATGGAAACCATGTCTTCTACTTTGATTTATGTAATAGTGACACGCCACCCCTATTTCGGGGTGGGGTGTTACACTTTTCTTTAATCTTAACTGATTTTAAACTCTTGGGGATGAGAAACATGCTTACTTTTATTTATTTAAAAGTTTTGCTTCACATATTGCTTATACTTTGATTTAGATAATATTGAATTGCTTATTATCGTTTATCATTGTATGTATGTTTGTGTGATCATGATATGACATGAACAATTAGATGATTATGATAATATAATTTCATAACTCATCAACACAATAGAATAATATAGTTGCAAGATTATATCTTACAACACTTATTTATTCTTACAAGAACAAACATTGAGATAATCACAGGAGAACATGATGACAAGAACAAAACACAAGAATGATATGAAGATAACACATCTTCTTAACATCATTCAACACTAGAGTTAACTAAGTGTAATAAGACAAGTGCTTATAACACTTAGCTTACAACTCAACACATATTACAAGATAACATGGAACAAATATTATCCACCACCTGAGTCGATTAAGGGTAGTAAGACTAATTCTTACCATGGCTTAATGACAACATGGTGACTATATGGAAAACTAGGAATGGTAATCATGATACAATACCTTCATGATAACAACACCATTCATACACAGTTAACATAATATAATAAGACAAGTTTTTATTTAACCTTGTTAATAACAATGAGAACATACAAACATGAGAACAAATAACACGGATGAACACAATTACAATTAATTACTATTGAACTGTTGTATTATATCATTTCAATCATGTGCCATTTATGCAAGTTGATCATGTAAGCCCCTTTATAATTCGCTGACCAGTTAGTTTGACGCGACTAAACCGACGATAGCATAGTGGTACCATAGGTTTGACAAACCTCCGGCGAGTAGGTCGGTATGTTACTCGTAATTTCAATTGGCCTGTAACGTATGACCAGTAACATGGCAAAATCCAAGTCAGGGTCTGGAAAGCGTCACATGGTGATATTAATCTGCAGTGATATTGTAATTAATCCAGCGGGATCCTATTGACTAGTAGGTTGAGAAATTGATCTTCTCTCATGTTCCACTACTGGTAATAGCTTCCGTTGAGGTCTATGGGAATACAATGCGATAGAGGTAAATCGGATGCATTGTAACCTGATTACGTGAAGGTTGCAATGGATTCCTTTTAGGCTCTATGCATTTCAAGTTGAGAACAAAGAACAATTGGTTAACTTACACTCTTAATATTTAAAAGTGACTAACAGTTAACCCCACAAGTAACAGAATAATACAAGGATCAGATTTAATAAATCTAATATCCTTAATACATAAAAGGGTTATCAATACTTCGGTTTGATAACTAAACCCTTATTATTATATTATTCTACATATGATTTGACAGGTGATTAACAAACGAGATGAACAGGTGAAATGGAAATGGATATCGATAGTTGTATTGCAAGTAGTGTGGAGTTCTAGTAGTTATGTGGTGGGATGTTGGCTGGGGCTTGGTTCCCCTACATATGCCCTATATATAAGCATAACTACTAGGACGAGATAATACTTGTAAATATAACTATTGAGAGGCCATTGGGTGAACGGGTGAATCAAATATCATACAAGTAACAGGAATAACATTGTGATTGTGCATGTGAACAAATCAAGGTTTTCAATTATCAAACTTATGAACTCACCAACCTAGTGTTGACTTTGTTTAAATGCATGTTTTCTCAGGTGACGAACATGTTTAGTCACCAGGATTACAGGGACATAGCTAGTGGACCCTAAGAAGGCCTAGCTACTTTTGTGTTGCATACTTTTGGGATGACAAACTCATGAATCATTTTTTGTATATCTTGTACAGATACAAGATATAAACTCATTGATTCTTTTGATTAGATTTACTTAGTTAAATTATGTGGAAACAATGTAATTTAACTTTGTAATTCTATTTCATTGTCATGTTAGCATTTCTAAGTTATTTATCATGTGCCCCGAGAACTTTCCGCCCGACGGGAAAGTCGATCCAGCCCGCCGGCTCGGGGTGTGACATATATTTTGGAAACCCACTTGAGTTGAAGAAACTTTGGAAACTTTGAAAAAAACAATGTAAACAAACCTATTTTTTTTGTAACATCATTAGGGTCAATTTTATAAAAAAATGAAAAAAGCGCCGAGCCATTTTTTTAAAAAATAACAATTTTTTGACGATGTAACAAAGACGTAACACAACTGTACAGTTGTGTACATCGTGTACGTCTGTGTGACAGCTGTGTTACGTCTTTGTTACATCGTCGACAAATTATTTTTTTTAAAAAAAATGGCTCGGCGCTTTTTTCATTTTTTTTTATAAAATTGACCCTAATGATGTTACAAAACCATAAATAAAAAATTAGGTTTGTTTACATTGTTTTTTTCAAAGATTCCAAAGTTTTCTCAACTCAAGTGGGTTTCCAAAATATCCTTCCCCTATATATATATAGGGCATGAAATTTTATATAACCCACTCTTAAAGCGATAACTCTTAATAACCCGTCAAGATCAAGCCAAATTTTCGAAATTTTTTTTAACATCATTGTAAACACATTTAGAACACTTTCTTATTTTATGAGTTTGCGTAAATTCATCATCGTTTGAGAGATAACGTCGTTGTAAGTTTTTAAAATTTTACACTTACAGCATTGTAAGTTACAAAATTTTAAAAACTTACAACGACGTTAACTCTCAAACGGTGATTAATTTACGCAAACTCATAAAATAAGAAAGTGTTCTAAATGTGTTTACAATGATGTTAAAAAAATTTCGAAAATTTGGTTTGATCTTGACGGGTTATTAAGAGTTATCGCTTTAAGAGTGAGTTATGTAAAAAACCTTCCCCTATATATATATATATATATATATATATATATATATATCTAGGGGATGGCTCCTTTGTTAATTCACTCTCTTATTACGGTAACTCGTATAACTCTGTTAAGATCAATCCAAATCTTTGTTTTCTTTATTATATATAAACAATACTTTCTTCGTTTATAAGTATGTGTAAATTTGTGACCGATTTAAGATTTAAAAGCTGTGTAAGTTTTGGTTACATTACTTGATGTAACCAAAACTTGTTTAATATAACCAAAATTTACAATGCTTTTAAATCTTAAACGGTTGTAAATTTACACATACACATAAAAGAGTAAAATATTGTTTATATGTAATAATGATATTTATAAAAAAGAAAACAAAGATTTGGATTGATCTTTGCGGAGTTATACGAGTTATCGCAATAAGAGTGGGTTAACATTTGATTCTCTCCCTATATATATATATATATATATATATATATATATATATAATGTTAAGGATCGGTTGTTAACACACCTTAATTGAGGTAACACATTAACCATAGCAAAATTTATCCAAATCTTTGAAAAAAAAAATTCATGACCTTTTTATACATAAATTGGAGGTTCTTTTTTTTGTGTTTTTGCTAATTTACAGGCGTTTAGAAATTAAAACATGTGTAAGTTCGTGTTACACTGTAAGTTATATTTATTTTTACGCCACTTACACTGACGTAAAATCCTAAACGGTGATGAATTATCAAAAACACAAAAAAAGAACCCCCTGTTTATGTGTAATAAATGCCATGAATTTTTTTTAAAGATTTGAGTGAATTTTGCTAGGGTCAATGGTTTACCTCAATTAAGGTGAGTTCTTATTTAAGCCCAATCATATATATGTGTGTGTGTGGCCGGATTCATGTGTACTTGAGAGGAGAGAAGGCCCCCATTGAAAGTAAATACACGCATAAAATGAAATCTAATTTCTAATAAAATTGAGTCAGTCCCCCATCAATTTTTTGATAGGCCCCCATGTATGAGATTGAACCTACATTGTCCCTATCTAATTTAAGATTTATTCTTCATTTTCAATTTTGGATACATCAGATATTATAGTCGATATTTCACCATCACACAGACAAACACCAATCGTTGAAGAACCCTTGTTCGTCCTCATCTCGTTTGATGATTTGACCTTACCCATTACGACCACATTTGTTTTCAGTCTGACTTGTATTGATGTTATCCATTGATGTAGTATTTTGAGCCAACCCTTTAAGATCGCAATCATTTTTTACCCCCACCGAAGAAAATTCATGAATCCACCACTATATGTGTTTGTAATGCCAAGGACTATTTTAATCATTTCACATACACTAATATGAAAAATAATCTCTCTGCCTCATGGACCAAATGTGTGTCATGGTTAAATTGCAATTTGTACATATCACGAAAACTGTGTGTACTTAATTCTAATTAAGAAAATATTGAAAAAAGAAGCTCATATGGGGAGAGATGAACCAAAACAGTAGAGGGTAACGAGAAAAAACATATTTGAATCAGTTAGTCAACATCTTAACTGTTAGGTTATAAAAAGAGTCTAAATGATTCATATATTTTAATGACTTAACACTTAGTGAACCAAACAACCCTCAAATTTTATGTCATGGATTTGACGAGGTTATCTTTAGTTAGGAACACTATCACATTCTAGATGACAACATTTCCATCCTTACTTAAAACAATTTTCCTTGTAGGTAACCGAACCGGTTGCTTGTGATCGCACTTTACCTGTTTCTTTCGATTAGTCAGGTATTGAGAGACCTGGGAGTTTACAACGTAATTGGTGTAACCTTTGAGATAATTCAATAATAATTTCAACTCGCAAATGC
This sequence comes from Mikania micrantha, assembly GCA_009363875.1. Classification (NCBI taxonomy): domain Eukaryota; kingdom Viridiplantae; phylum Streptophyta; class Magnoliopsida; order Asterales; family Asteraceae; genus Mikania; species Mikania micrantha. The sequence continues at coordinate 47,100,516 of CM018687.1, read as the reverse complement.
GCAAAATTTAAATAAAAAAGTGCATGGTATTTTTAGTTGACTTTATGAAAATTAAACATACATAGTAATGCCATCTGTCAATATGCTTTTTTAATTAAAAAAAGGGTATTTTTGTCTTTTGCATATTTTCCTTCAAAAGTCAGATTCAATAGGGTGATGTTACCACCTATATTTTCATTTTTCTTTTTTAAGTTTATCCTTTCATATTTAAACATTTATAACTTTTTAATAAATTGTTATTTTTTTCTAAAAATCATCTCATTAAAATCATATTATTTTTCTCTTTAATTCAAGTATAATCTCGTCTTTTATTTTCGGTCATTCAAATTACATTAATGTAAGAAAGTGATATTACATAAAATAAAACATGTAAATTGAATTTGTTATAGAACATTTTGTTACATAATGTACTTGATCATGTAATTGTATTAACAAGGAATTTAGTGTTTGGCACTAGTTTCTTCTGATGTTAACATCAACGTAACAAAAAAAATTACATCAATGTAAGAAACTAATATTATATTAAAAATAATATGTAAACGAAATTAGTTGTAGAACATGATATTACACCAATGTAACAAAGTGTTGCATTAATGTAATATGAGCATTACATTGAAATAGTAACGTATTAAATAAAAACTTTAAAAAAATAGATGCAGGTTAACATTCATCTACTTAAATAAACAAGAAAGTGTTGCATTAAAGTAATATGATCATTACATTGAAGTAGTAATATATTAAATATAAACTATAAAAAGAAAAAGACACGAACTAATATTCATATGCTTAACTAAACAGTTATCTCAAACTATGTATTAAGTTGATGTAATTTGCATTTTATGATACTTTAAATGAAAAAAAAAATACAATTCTACAAAATGAAATATATATATATATATATATATATATATATATATATAGGGTAAGGATCCGTTGTTAACCCACCTTAATTGCGGTAACCTATTAACCCTGGCAAAAAACGCTCAAATCGCAAAAAAAATTTTTCATGGTTTTTTTATGCAAAAACAGGGGGCTCCTTTTTTAAGCGTTCGCTAATTCACAAGCGTTAAAAAGTTAAACGAAATGTAAGTTTGCGTTACACTGCGAACATTTATTTAAGTGTCGCAGTGTAACGCAAACTTACATTTCGTTTAACTTTTTAACGCTTGTGAATTAGCGAACGCTTAAAAAAGGAGCCCCCCTATTTTTGTATAAAAAAACCATGAAATTTTTTTTTTGCGATTTAAGCGTTTTTTGCCAGGGTTAATGGGTTACCACAATTAATGAGGGTTATTATATGATCCCTTTCCTATATATATATATATATTCATGATATTTACATTGATGTAACAAACATTACACTCATATGAGAAAGTGTTACAATAATGTAAGAAAGTGTTACGTTAACAAATTTAAATAAATGTAATAATTGATGATTAAACTGTAACATTTTGATAAATTACGTAATTTCAAAGTTGTGAGTTGAAAATTCGAAATTTTGTTCTTAATACAATTCACTACAAATATATATATATATATAATCACTATAATATTATCAAGACCAATAATAATAATGAAGTTTTAGTATTTATAAAGTAAGTTTTATAAAATAATAACTAATATATATATATATATATAATGAATAATCAAAATGTATAAATATTTATTATTTACACAAAAGCTAAATAAATTTGTTAATATAATTTAATATTTTTAGCCAAAATTTTATAAATATTACTAAATGTTTTATATAAACCTTTTATTAAAACTAGAGGGACTAAAACTGACAAGATTTAAAACTAATATTTGAAAGAATACATGGAGGGACTGTTTATGTCAATGTCCCAAACTAGTTTCTTCTTGACCCAACCTTCAAATGGTTAACCCATGGATACCCACGACCCACTCTCACCAAACCTGATCGATCCAAGCCTTATTAGCGGATAAAACTGTTAAAAATTCGAACTTTAAACAACTACGAACATCATGGAACCGTTATCATTCCCAAATTATACGAAAATAGTTCCGAAACCTTCGTAACCAATCGAACGTACTAAAATCTATATAAACGAGCATGAAACTCAAATTAAATCAACCCACACCTTCGGCTAACAACCACGAATCCATCTGTGCAAACAAAACACTTCCAGAAGCTCCCTAGTTCGCGAAATCGAGCCTCAAAGGTGCGGCTGATACGTTTCTGAACCACAAGTCAAAAACCATCGAATCAAACACAAAGGTACACGTTCTATATATCAAACAACTCGTTTTTAGGTCCATAACAAAAGCCCTATGGTTAACAAACCTATCGGGAGATGGTTTGATCGAATTTGAGCGTGAAAGAATTAGGGCTCGTTTTGGGTTTTTAAGAAAATTGGGGAAAATCGAACATATCAGTTTAAGTTTAATTAAAATGGATTGATATCACAACTTGCAGCCTCGAACAACCGGTACACACACACCACATGGTTAGGGGTTCGAATCCCGGCTACGCCATTTAAGGGCTGTTGGCCATTTTTTTAATAACTTTTTATCTACTAATTATTTCTAAATTTTGATTTCACTTAAAATTTTATAAACTTAAAAACTATTAATTTGAAAAATATATATATATATATATATATAAATAATAATAATAAACTTACTCAATTTATTTATTTATCTAATTATTTATTTGTTTATGTATTTCCTTTAATTAGATACTATTTAGTTTATGTATTATTTATTCATTTATTTGTTTATTTCTTTGAAACATAAATAATAATAATTAATATTCAGTTTTAATTAATTACTTAATTTATTTATTTACTTATTTCATTAATTCTTTACAAAAAGGTATAAATTTTAAGATTTAGATAACAACTAGATTTTTATGAAAAACAAATAGTAATTTTAAATCACATTTATGAAATTAGTTTAACATAGTTTTTTTATAAAATTTTAAATAATATTTTAGTTAGTAAAGTTATACATTTAATAATTTTTTTTACGAAATTACAAAGAAAATATTTTTAATAATATTATTTTAAATAAATAACAATGTAGTATTATAATAAATTAATATATTATTAATTCATCTTAAATTATTTGTAAGTTGAATTAATTGGTTTAACATGCAATTTTCTTTAAAGTAATAAGAAATATATACTATTATTTTATGATGAATTATTAGAATTATATAAGTCTATACTTATATAATTCTTTTGAACTAAATATGGATATATATACATATATCTATTATATATATATATATATATTAAATTGTAAACATTTATACATGAAATCATAATATTATAGTTATATTAGAAATTTCATAGAAATCATAGTTTATATTTGAATTCACAATATAGGTTGATTACATTGTGTTGAACACTAGTTGACTACATACTTGGCATTATTCACAATTTAGCTCATCAATCAAGGTGAGTCTTCATAGCCCATCTTTTTACTTGTTTTAAAGTTTTAAGGGTGAAACATGTCAACTTACAAACTTTGCTTTAAACTTTATTACATGTGAACTTTGTTTTATGACATAAACTGTAGTGAACTTAGCTTGAGCTTGCATTGATTATAACTTTAGTAAACTATGATAGATCTATTGGATTGACCATCCCACCCAGGTTGGGTTTGCCTTTGTGGTGAATCTGTGGTGATAGGTTGCTACTTCAACATTGTTAGGAATGCTGGCTTGGTCATAATCTAACTTTTGATCTGCGTATGGTTTACTTACATGTTTTATTTCATATTAGCTTATATTCACATGTGAAAACTTATCATTTCTGAAACTATTTTTTGTGTGTGTGCTTAAAACCTGTGAAGGTCACCAACTTTATAGTTGACCTTTTATTTTAAACATGTTTCAGGTGGAACTGCCAACTAAGCTTATTTTGATGATCACGTTAGAGCTTGGACCTAGTTAGTTAGTTAGTTTGTGATATGTAATATTTTGCAATGACATTGAATATTAGCAATTACAATATAGTACCTTGTGCTTTTGAACAATCTACACTTCGTGTACGCCCCGATGATTCCGCCATTGGTCGGGGTGTTACAGATCTGTTGTAAGCCCTTGTTTATTAGTTTGTTACAACAATATAACGAACAATTACGCATAAGTAATAAATAGTTACATTGCTGTAAACACTTATTTATTATCCGGTTACACTAATGTAACATAATTAAACTAATATAAGAGACTGTTGCATTAATGTAATATGATCATTACATTGAACTGGTATAACAAAGCAATTACACTAAATTGTAATAATGTGTTTTTTGCAATTTAACAAAACCATTAACTACTTATAGTAGAGAATTCATAGGTTTCATGCCCCTTCCACATGAGAAATCAAATTGTTGGCCCTTTTAGCAAGCAAATGGACATAGCATTTAAAAGAACTAATAGAGCATGTTAGTAATCAAACCCCAAATAAGTCCATGTCTAATACAACAAAACAACATTAACCAACAAAGAGAACCCCAAATGCATGCTATAATAAAAAATGGTTTAATCTATAAAGTCTATCGAAGATCAATTTTATGAAACACTAGTACACAAATTTGAAAAAAGTAAAACTAAGTCTATCTGTCTATGATTGCATATCCTGGCAGAAAAGACATTTATATCTAATCAAACCTGAACATTGCTTCTCGATTTTGTCAAGTTATTAGAATCAGGCAAAACGAGACGAGGGGGAGAGAGATTGCTCAAACTGAGATTTTGGGTTCTTCTAGTTCATCACTGATCCCCTTTTAAAGAATCAAATATTTGTTTTAGAAGAATCAGATAGAATTTCATTCTAGAAGCTAAAATAGTGGTGAAAAAAAAGAGGCATAAATATCAACCCATTGAAGGAAAAAAGAATCAGATAGAATTTCATTGATGTAATATACATGTTATATTGTTTCAAATGAAAAAAAATTACAAAGATTGAGATTGAGTTAAACAGTTAAGTTAATAAGGAGAGATTAACAAAAAAATGTGTATCATATATATATATATATATATATATATATATACACTAGCCTAAAACCCCGTGTATTACACGGGTTGGATAATTAAAAATACATAATTTTTGAATATAAAATTACAATAAATTTATAATAGAGTAAATTTCTCTTTTGCTCCCTGTGGTTTGACAAAAGTAACCATTTTTATCCAAATTTTGAAATTTTGCAATTTTCCTCCATTAGTTTCAGAAAATTAATCATTTTCATCCAAAGTCCATTTAAACTTTGGATGAAAATGGTTACTTTTGTCAAACCACATGGACTAAAATGGTTAATTTTCTAAAACTAATGGAGGAAAATTGCAAAATTTCAAAATTTGGATGAAAATGGTTACATTTGTCAAACCACATGGAGCAAAAGAGAAGTTTACTCTTTATAATAATTATAAAATTATATTTTAAGATAAAGTATAATTGAAATACTTTTATAATTTATAAATTATAATAAATTAGTAAAATATTAGAATAAGAAGATTTATATTTTTTAATATTTAATTATATAATTTAATTACTAAAAAAATTATAAATATATATTAGGAGAGAGAGGCGGAAAAAAAAATTTCAGATTGCATCACTACGCGATATGTGTCCCCTAAATATACTCTTTATTATAATAGGTAGATTATTTAAATAAGAAAAATTATATTTTTAATATTTAATTATATAATTTAATTACTAAAATTAATATTATTTATTAGGAAAGAGAGGCGGAAAAAACTTTTTTAGATTTAACCAGAATACGACATGTGTCTCCTAATAATACTCTTTTATTATAGTAGGTAGATACGTAATTCATACAACATAAAATTTTAATAAGAATTAACTTAAATAAAAAATAGAAAAAAAACTTAAAATTAAATTCTATTAGAATAAAACACTCCAAACCAACATCGGTTGCAAATCGGTCGACCACCGACCCTTAACCCCGACCCAAATTCGTCCAAAGCTCGTGCTACGCGTTTCCAGCTCACCAAATATCAATTTTGTTAACCCCTTGAATGTGTGAACCATTGAAACAACCAATTCAGGGCTGGAAATCAGTATGATTGCGTAATTGCATTTTAAATTTATAAAAATCAACTCAAAATTGAATTCATCCATAATCAGTATAAATTATCAAATTAATCATTCCAACAATTCCCTTTGGTAATCATGGAACTCTCTGAACAAAATAAGCACGCACACAAACACTCTGAGTTGCGAATCAAGAGCTGTGAAGTTTCAGCCATTCCTTCATGGTCTCCCAAACAAACAGCCATGAATCCTCGATCATTGTAAGTGTTATATACTTTGAAATAATTTTTGTTTCATCATGAAACAAATCCCTATGATTAATTGATCTATCGGATGTTAATTCGATTTAGTTTGACCGAAGTGGGAATTAGGGTTCATCTGTTAACATGTTGAATTGGGGAAGATTATAAGCTCGCTCTTATTCTATTTTTGGTTCGGCGTGCTTCTGATCAGAATACCCAGCAGAGCTAGCTTACCGAGCATGTGTTAGAGCGCACCAATGATCCTCAGCTCAAGTGGTTGAGAGGAGGTACCCTGTGGCTTCAATATTAGAAAGGTCACGGGTTCAAGTCCTGGCATGGACAAAATAAGGGTTTCATGCTAGGATAGGGAGTTTTCTCTCACCAATGGTGGGTTTCCTCCTATTGGGTGGGTCTATGACCCGTCAGTGATCCAAATTGTCGTTCAAAAAAAACGTGTTAGAGCGCGAAGAACATGAACGAAACGAAATAAGATTCAAACTTGGTCATGGGCCGGTTTTGCTTCCCATTTCAGTTTTTCCTTATTTTTTAAGATTTTATTTATACAAAAATTTTTATAAAATGTATTATGATATTACGTGATAATACACACACACACACATACATACATCACAAGTACTAGGGGTGTTCATTTTCGGATGTCCGAACTTCGAATATCCGAAATCAGGAAAAAAATTAAAAAAATTCAAAAAATATATATTTCGGATATCCAAATATCCGAAAATTATCCGGATATCCGAAAAATATCCTAAAATTATCCGGAATATCCGAAAAATATTCGGATATCCGAAAAATTATCCGAAAATAGTATCCGAATATCCGAAAAAATATCCGAAAAAAAAACTATTTCGGATATCGGATATCCGAACTATCCGAAAATTTTCAAAATAGGTATCCGAATCCGAATCCGAATCCGAAATTTCGGATATCCGAACCTCCGGATATCCGATTTTTTCGGATATTTCGGATTCGGATTTTCGGATATTTCGGATTCGGATTCAGATACGGATTTTTTTGAACACCCTAACAAGTACAATATACAAATATGATAACCACGATTAGGGTATTCAAAAAATCCGAAATCCAAAAAAATTCGAAATCCGGCGCGTATCTGAAACCCGAAAAAACCGATCCAAATTAAAGATTCAGATATTCGGATAGATTCAGATCAGATATCCGTTTTCCAAACTCGGATAAGATCGGATCGGATATTGGATATACAAAATCATGTTTATTCGGATCGGATATCCGAATTCAATCCGAATAACCCGAATAAACCCTGTTTTTTCGGGTTGGTCGGATTATTCGGATGAAAAAAATAAGTTTATTCGGGTTATTCGCATAGATTCGGATCGGGTTGAAAATTTCCGAATTCGGATCGGTTCGGATTTCGGATAAGGTATTAAAATTTTCAAATCCGAACAACCTGATCCGAATAAACCGTTATCCAACCCGATGAACATCCCTGATCTACAACCTAATAGAAGCATATTTGGTTTTATTTAAGAACGTATGGGAAGATGTACCCAACACTATGAATATATGGGTTGTATATCTGAATTAGACATCCTAAAATCAACCAACTAACCAAGTGGTGTGTCTCTTAAAAGAAAATCAATCTACCTATCAACCAACTAACCAAGTTGGCAACTAGTATGTATGTCTTTGCAAAAAATTTTGATTGAGTTGTTGCACGGCCTCGAGAATCAAAAAAGCGAGGACTGGGGTAAGGAAAAAAATTGACACCCTCTTAAAAAATTAACTTAGTAATATATATATATATATATATATATATATATATATATATATATATATATATATAGGATTTGGTTCAAATAAGAACCCACCATTTTGTGGTAACCTATTAACCCATTTGAGCCAATCAGATTCATACACATCATAGATTCCTTTTTGATTTTATGAGGGTATTATGGACATTTTATTAACCCATTTAAGCCAATCAGATTCACCCACATCATAAATATAATATCTATTTTCCTTTTTTTAAATCAAAGTTTCCCCCTTGATTTTTATACACTTATAACTTTTTTATACTATGTCATTTTTTTATAAAAATTACATCATTAAACTCGTTATATTTTTCTCGTTAATTCCATAATAGTCATGCCAATTTTTTTTTGAATTTTTTTCGAGCGTTTGTAATTACACCAACATAACGAACAATAAATATAATAATTTTCTCTCGTTTTTTCAAAATCTTTCCATCTTTAAAATGTTTTCGAGCATTCGTAATTTTCTCTCATTTTTTCGTTTAACATGTTTTTTCGAGCGTTCGTAATTTTATCTCATTTTTTCGTTTAAAATGTTTCAAAATCTCGTTTAACATCTTTAAAATGTTTTCGAGCGTTCGTAATTTTCTCTCATTTTTTCATTTAACATGTTTTTTCGAACGTTCGTAATTTTATCTCATTTTTTCGTTTAAAATGTTTCAAAATCTCGTTTAACATGTTTTTATGAGCGTTCGTAATTTTCTCTCTTTTTTTCGAGCGTTTGCAATTACACCAACGTAAAATCTTTTCATCTTGTTACAAATTATTTTTACTACAAAAAATAGTTCATTAATATTTTAAAAAATTAAGAACACTTTGAAAAAATCCAGATCCTTACATCAGTGTAATTACGAAAACTTTGTAAAAATTCAGCTCGTTACATCATTGTAATTACATCAGTGTAAAAAAATGCATTTCGTTACGTCAGTGCAAAATGTCGTTGCATCAGTGTAAAACGTCGTTGCATCAGTGTAAAACGTTGTTCCATCAGTGTAAATTACGAAAATTTTAAAAAAAATTGACAAAATTATACTTGAATTAAAGATAAAAAAGTGACAAATTTAATGGTGAAATTTTTATAAAAAATTAATAATGTATATAAAAGTTATGAGTGTTTAAAAAATTGTGGGGTAAACTTTTTTTAAAAAAGAAATCAAGTACATCCATCAAATGTCAAATCAGTGTAAAAAAAATGTATTTCGTTACATCAGTGTAAAACATCGTTGCATCAGTGTAAAATGTCGCTGCATCAGCCATCAGTGCAAATTACGAAAATTTTAAAAAAATTTGAAAAAATTATACTTGAATTAAAGATAAAAAAGTGAAAAATTTAATGGTGAAATTTTTTTAAAAAAAATAATAATGTATATAAAAGTTATGAGTGTTTAAAAAATTGGGGGGTAAACTTTTTTTAAAAAAGGAATCAAGTACACTCTCACCAAATGTCAAAAATGCCCTTAAACAAATCTCATCCACATGTTTTTTTGACTTTTTTCAGATTGAATATGGACCACTCATTTCAAAAAGCTTTATTTTAACAACCAATGAAAATGAGTTAATAGGTTTACACACTTGGAGTGGGTTACCATTTGAACCTTACCCTATATATATATATAGGGAAATGTTCTCCTAAAAAGTCTATTTTGCCTAAAAAGGCTAAAAAGGATTTTTAAAAACTCGAAAACAAAACCAAAGAAACTCCGATTGAATTAATTTTTGCGTCATTGGAACCGTTTTATTGAACCTTAAATCATAAACAATAGACCCAAATACTAAAACCAAAATTTTAAAAACAAACCCTAAATATAAAGATAAAACCTAAAAGCTAAAAATCAAGTCCTAAATTCTAAATTCTAAAATTACTTGTTAAAGCTAAAACCTAAAAGCTAATATTGTAGGGTTCGATGAGACGATTCTAATGTCATCGAAATGAGTTCAATCGGAGTTCGTTTGGGTCGGTTTTAAATGTTTCAAAAATCTTTTTTAGCCTTCTTAGGCAAAAAAGACTTTTTATTTGATCTTTCCTCTATATATATATATATATATATATATATATATATATATGATCAATTGTTAATCATTTCTTGTTACGTTAACTGATAACTACATCTTATTACTTTGCGGCACACATTAAAGTAAATATAAAGTTGTAAGTTTTTTCTTTTCTTTTTTTTAATTAATGTAGTTAATGTAGGCTCACTTACATTAATAAAAAAATAAAAAAAAACTTACACCTTACATTTACTTTAATGTGCTTCCCAAAGTAATAAGATATAGTTATTTGTTAAGGCAATAAACATGATTAACAAAGGAACCACACCCTATATATACATACATATATATATATATATATATATATATATATATATATATATATATATATATATATATATATATATATATATATATATGGGAAGGTTCAAATGGTAACCCACTCCAAGTGTGGTAACCTATTAACTCATTTTCATTGGTTGTTAAAATAAAGTCTTTTAAAATGAGTGGTCCATATTCAATCTGAAAAAGTCAAAAAAATATGCGGATGAGATTTGTTTAAGGGCATTTTTGACATTTGGTGGTGTGTACTTGATTCTTTTTTTAAAAAAGTTTACCTCTCAATTTTTTTAAACACTCATGACTTTTGTATACATTATTATTTTTTTATAAAAATTTCACCATTAAATTTGTCACTTTTTTATCTTTAATTCAAGTATATTTTTTCAATTTTTTTTAAAATTTTCGTAATTTGCACTGATGCAGCGACATTTTACACTGATGCAACGACGTTTTACACTGACGTAACGAAATGCATTTTTTTACACTGATTTGACATTTGATGGGGTGTACTTGATTTCTTTTTTAAAAAAAATTTACCCCCCAATTTTTTAAACACTCATAATTTTTATATACATTATTATTTTTTTATAAAAATTTCACCATTAAATTTGTCACTTTTTTATCTTTAATTCAAGTATAATTTTGTCAAATTTTTTTAAAATTTTCGTAATTTGCACTGATGCAGCGAAGTTTTACAATAATGTAACGACGTTTTACACTGATTCAACGACATTTTGCACTGACGTACCGAAATGCATATTTTTACATTGATGTAATCACAATGATGTAACGAGCTGAAGTTTTACAAAGTTTTCGTAATTACACTGGTGTTCTTAATTTTTTAAAATATTAATGAACTAATTTTTGTAATAAAAAATAATTTGTAACAAGATGGAAAGATTTTACGTTGGTGTAATTGCAAACGCTCGAAAAAATGAGAGAAATTACGAACGCTCAAAAAAACATGTTAAATGAGATTTTGAAACATTTTAAACGAAAAAATGAGATAAAATTACGAACGCTCGAAAAAACATGTTAAACGAAAAAATGAGAGAAAATTACGAACGCTCGAAAATATTTTAAAGATGGAAAAATTTTGAAAAAACGAGAGAAAATTCTTATATTTAAAAAAACATGTTAAACGAGATTTTGAAACATTTTAAACGAAAAAATGAGATAAAATTACAAACGCTCGAAAAAACATGTTAAACGAAAAAATGAGAGAAAGTTACGAACGATCAAAAACATTTTAAAGATGGAAAGATTTTGAAAAAACGAGAGAAAATTATTATATTTATTGTTCGTTACGTTGGTGTATTTATGAACGCTTGAAAAAAATTCAAAAAAAATTGGCATGACTATTATGGAATTAACGAGAAAAATATAACGAGTTTAATGATGTAATTTTTATAAAAAATAACATAGTATAAAAAAGTTATAAGTGTATAAAAATTAAAGGGGAAACTTTGATTTAAAAAAAGGAAAATGAATATATTTTTATGATGTGGGTGAATCTGATTGGCTTAAATGGGTTAATAAAATGTCCATAATACCCTCATAAAATCAAAAAGGAATCTATGATGTGTATGAATCTGATTGGCTCAAATGGGTTAATAGGTTACCACAAAAATGGTGGGTTCTTATTTGAACCAAATCCTATATATATATATATATATATATATATATATATATATATAGGATTGGGTTCAAATGCTAACCCTCATTTATGGCACTAACCCATTAACCCTCATAAACCAATCAGAATTGAACACATGGCTTTTTCTTTTATTATTTAACAATGGTAAAGTAGTAATTTGCTATATTAAATATTTTACCCCCTCTTTTTTTATACATCCATAACTTTTTTATGCTATAATATTTTTTTATAAAAATTGCACCATTTTACTCGTCTTATTTTTCTCTTTAATTCCGTTATAGTCTTGACTAGGTTTTTTTATTTTTTTTCGTATGTTCGTACTTACACCAATGTAACAAGTATAAAAATAACAAATTATTTGTAACGAGTTGTAACGAATTTCGGTTTACATTGTTATAGAATAAATACGGTTTACGTTTAAGAGTGTAAACGACCCAAGCCGATCCCGAGCTAGTTAATTACGTTATATTCTTGACTAGGTTTTTTTATTTTTTTTCGTATGTTCGTATTTACGCCAATGTAACAAGTATAAAAATAACAAATTATTTGTAACGAGTTGTAACGAATTTCGGTTTACATTGTTGTAAAATAAATACGGTTTACGTTTAAGAGTGTAAACGACCCAAGCCGATCCCGAGCTAGTTAATTACGTTATATTCTTGACTAGATTTTTTTATTTTTCCGGATGCTCAAAAATTCGTTATATCTACTAGATTGTAAATACGTTTTAATACTTTAAAAAAATTATATCTACAAAATTGTAAAGACATTTTAGTACTTTTAAAAAAATAATATAACATTTTGTTGATAAAAACCAAAATTCGTTATATATACAAGATTGTAAATACGTTTTAATACTTTAAAAAAATTATATCTACAAGATTGTAAAGACATTTTAATACTTTAAAAAAAAATAATATAACATTTTGTTGATAAAAACCAAAATTCGTTATATATACAAGATTGTAAATACGTTTTAATATTTTAAAAAAAATTATATCTACAAGATTGTAATGACATTTTAATACTTTAAAAAAAATAATATAACATTTTGTTGATAAAAACCAAAATTCGTTATATATACAAGATTGTAAATACGTTTTAATACTTTAAAAAAAATTATATCTACAAGATTGTAAATATATTAATACTTAAAAAAATAATATAACATTTTGTTGATAAAAACCAAAATTCGTTATATATACAAGATTGTAAATACGTTTTAATAGTTTAAAAAATTTATATCTACAAGATTGTAAATATATTAATACTTAAAAAAAATAATATAACATTTTGTTGATAAAAACCAAAATTCGTTATATCTACAAGATTGTAAATACATTTTAATACTTTTAAAAAATACTATAACATTTTGTTGATAAAAACTAAAATTCGTTATATCTACTAGATTGTAATATGTTTTAATACTTTAAAAAATAATATAACATTTTGTTTATAAAAACCAAAATTCGTTATATCTACAAGATTGTAAATACATTTTCATAATTAAAAAATTATATTTACAAGATTGTAAATACATTTTAGTACTTTAAAAACCAAAATTCGTTACAAAATCAAGAACATAACGTAATTAACGAGCATCCAGAAAAAATAAAAAACCTAGTCAAGAATATAACGTAATTAACGAGCTCAGGATCGGCTTGGCTCGTTTACACTCTTAAACTTAACCCCTATTTATTATACAACAATGTAAACCCAAATTCGTTACAACTTGTTACAAATAATTTGTTAGTTTTATACTTGTTACATTGGTGTAAATACGAATATTCGAAAAAAAATAAAAAAACTTAGTCAAGATTATAACGAAATTAAAGAGAAAAAAAAAGACGAGTAAAATGATGCAATTTTTATAAAAAAAGATGGGGTAAAGTATTTAATATATCAAATTACATTAATACCCTTATTCCCTTGTCTTTCAAATCAATTACATTATTATATTGTAGTTTAATATCAACCATTAGATTAGCATCTTGTAATTTGATCATTCAATATGGTAGGGTTAATGGGTTATTGATGAATCTTAGAGTTAGTATTAGATCCATTCCCTATATATATATATATATATATATATATATATATATATATATATATATATATATATGGGATGGTTAGAATGTTAACCTTTTTTATTGCGATAACTGAATAACTAAATCTCATTACTTTGGGGCCACACTAAAGTAAATTTAAAAGTGTAAGTTTTTTCTTATTTTTTTATTGATGTAAGTGGGTCCTACATTAATTAAAGGATTATTTACATATATCCCCTAATGAGAGCCTTAATTACATATTATCCAACCCTTAAAATCAATTACATATTTCCCCTTAGAAGGGCGAAATATGTAACTAACTACTTTATTTTGAAGGAGAACTATCTTTTAAAAAGGGGAAATATGTAATTAACTTTTTTAGTTGGGTATATATGTAATAAATGATATTTGGAGGGGGAAATATGTAAATGACCTTTAATTAAAAAAAAATTACACCTTTAGATTTACTTTAATGTGGGCCCCAAAGCGAATGTTAACCCTTGTTTATTGCGATAACCGAATAGCTACATCTTATTACTTTGGCACACATATTAAAGTAAATTTAAAGGTGTATGTTTTTTCTTAGTTTTTTTTATTAATGTAAGTGAGTCCTACATTAATTAAATAAAAGAAACAACATACTTATTTAAATTTACTTTAGTGTGGGACCTAAAGTAATAAGATGTAGTTATTCGGTTAACGCAATAAACATGGGTTAACATTTGATGCTCTCCTTATACATACATACATACATACATACATACATACATATCACTGTTTTAAAAATCGATCTTGGCGGCTGCCTGGATCTATGCACCCCTCTACTGTCTCGATTATTTAGACATTTTCAACTCAAAATTCTTAATACGTCTCTGAAACATTGAATCCAACCACTTAACATCGAAATTCGTCTCTAAACTTTGAACTTGGTGTTTAAGTTTGAACATTGAAATACTTGACTTAGTATGTTTAAGTTTATTTTTTAAATTATTTGAAGTATTATATTAAATTATTGATATTGATGTGTGTATATAATGTATATTTGTAAAATTACATATAAAATTTCCAATCCGCATAACGCCAATACCTCATCGCCCGACTAGCGCCTAAGACTTCTATAACCATGATATGAATATATTTGTTAAAAAGTTAACAAAACCAAAGTATTGAAAGAGTGAAAAGTAAAACCAATTTGAGGAAAGTCAATATAAACCTTATATATTTTTAAATATGTAAGGTTTTTTAAGGGTAATTCATGACTAATTAAACTATTTTCATTTTACCAAAACTTGTTGGGCCCTAGGTTTTATAATTTTTTTTATAATATATATATATATATATATATATATATATATATATATATATATATATAAATTTCGGGCTCTTAAAAAAGGCGGGGCCCCGGGTCGCCCACCTCACGCTCCCCCAAGGTGGGCCATGAGTTGATTCAAATGTAGGCTCAGTTTGAATTTGAGCAGAACTAGTTCAAGGTTTGCTTGGAAGCCCATTCATTGTTTCTAGAAAATTGATCCGAAACGTATGCTTGGTAAAGTCCAATTTCTAGATAACCAAACTATGTGCTAGTTAAAAGTGATGTTTGTTTTTTAAGAGGTAAAATGTATGTAGTTTGCGGATCATATCTATAGACATTTGCAGAAGAAGAGGTGGACCAAATGTCTGCAGTATGAAAGAAGAAGAGTGTATGTTTTTTAACGTCTGTAAACTGTTAAAATAAATTGGTGGTTGTGGGTGATGAGGGTGGTCACCAATGGTGATGGTGGTGGGAGTGACCGATGGTGGTGGTGGTGGCGTCAGTGGTGGACGGTGGTGGTGGTGGCGTCAGTGGTGGACAGTGGTGGACGGTGGTGGCACCAACGGTGGTGGGTGGCCTGTAGATTTTAAAAGATCTTAGAATTGGTTGGACCACATCTGTACCAAAAAAAGGACAGACATTTTTTAATGAACATTTTCGAAAAATAAACAGTTTGCAGATACCAACATTTGCGTATGGTTTGCGCGGCGCAGATAGAAGCTTCTGTGTAGACCTTTTTTGAAAAACAAACAACACCTAAGTATTTAAGACTTTAAGTGCTCACGAATCATTGAATCAATATGATGAAGAATTGAATATGAACCAAATCCAAGTAAAATATATATAACTTTTAAATAGCTAGCATGTCTAACCCGAAGTTGTTTTCTTTACAGCAACACCAAGGATATCTAAGATAAATTTAACAACATTTAGATAATTTAGGATAATGTTGTTACCACAACACAATTTAGAAGTTTTTAGCCAAAAGAGTGTTAATAAAAAAATTATTTACCAAAATAGTGTTTGAGTAAAAATATTTACCAAACTAGTGTTTTAATCATTTGTTAGTTTCTCACTCCTAATTTTATTGTAGAACTTTCATTAATTATATATTTTGTGATTTATTCCCTATAACTCATTTACCGTCGGTCGTATCCCACGTGGCCACGTACGTGATTTGTTGACTCCATAAAAATTCCCGGTTCATGGTTGATAAAGATTCTTTTCAATTTGCTTCCCTTATTACGTTTTTTTATACAAAAACAATTTTTTTGTTTTATCCGATGTGGGATCAAGAACCAACAAAGCTTCATTCTTTCTAAACTTTATGATTAATTACATTTCTCTTCAATTAATACCTCCTTTCATAGAAACATAATTTTTTTTTATTTTGTCCGATTTGAATAGTGGAAGAATCAAGAAGACTTCTTTCTAAACAAATGAGTTAATCTGATAATAAAGTTGATTAGTGTTTCCTGATTAAAAATATTCATACAAATTTGGTAGAATTGATACACGTTATTTATTAAATTATATACTTATTCGTGTATTGACTGGTTTTTAATTATATTTTATGTGATTTGTTGTTTTATATATAACATTGATTACAACTCAAAAGGGCTTTGTTGATTTTTAGCTTTTCATTACTGATTACCACTATCATGATTTCGTGCGAATTGTTGTTTTTTTTAATCTAAAGATTTCATCTGAATATATATGTTCAATTCGGATAACATGTACCTATGCTTCTGAGATAAGATGGTTGATATCTATATTTAAAGGCTTAGGTTAATGGCATACATCGTTTTGATTCCTCCCACGTACGTGTTTTTTTCTTTTTCCTTTCACATATTTGGTTTGAATTATATATGTTCAATTACGATAATATTTACCTATGCTTCTTAGATGAGATGTTTGTTTTCTTGGTAACATGTGTGGTTTAGGTAGTTTAGTTTCGAAAATACTTAACAAACGCGAGCTAGAGCACATGGGTGTTTGCGAGCCGAACCGAGCCGAGCCAGGGGTCAGCTTGGACTCGGCTCGTTTTTAAACCGAGCCTGGCTCGGCTCGGATTGTAAACCGAGCCTGAAATCTCGGCTCGTTTTTAACCGAGCTGGCTCGGCTCGGCTCGTTTTTGGCTCGGTTCGGCTCGTTTTTGGCTCGGTTTTTACATAACAAATTTAATATTTGAATCGCATTCATCTTAACTCGGTTCTTTTTTTCCATTGAGTCCTGACTTCTACAAAGGCCACATGCGAGAGATGTCTGGCTGTGACCGCGTTAGATCCGACCTGCATGTGGCTGAGACCAACCATCATATGGCTGTAACCGCGCGCGAAATGTGTGGTGTGAGGACTGTGGCTCCATCATATTTGAGAATTATGGTTTGAGAAGTAAGAGTAAAGAGACGTGAATATGTATAATTGAGAATTAAGAATATGATTTAGGAATGAGTGATAAGTGAAACACGTGAGAATTGAGATTCATTCCATATTTCCATCCTCTTTTCATTTATTTGTTTATTTTATCTTTTTTTATCATACTTACAAAATAATACTAAACTATATTTATTATGGAAAGTAACCATATAATTTTAAATTTTAGTATATCTTGTTGTATAAACGAGCCGAGCCACAAGCCGAGCATACGAGCCGAGTAACGAGCGAACAACGAGCCGAGCCAGCCTTGGCTCGGACTCGGCTCGGTTACAAAACGAGCTGGCTCGGTTCGGCTCGGTTACAATGAGCTTTATTCGTGTCACACCCCGAGCCGGCGGGCTGGATCGACTTTCCCGCCAGGCGGAAGGTTCCCGGGGGCGCGATATCTTGAATGATAATCAAATGATCAGATTGTTTGCATAGCACATGATATATAATTGAGAAATGTAAACATGACCATGATATAGAATTACAAAGTTAAATTACATTGTACATCATAATTTAACTAAGTAAATCTAATCAAAAAGAATCAATGAGTTTATATCTTGAACTGTACAAGATATACAAAAGTGATTCACTGTTTTGTCATTCCAAAAGTATGCAATCAAAAGTAAGCTAGGTCTTCTAAAAGTCTACTAGCTTAGCACTTGCACATATGTATCTACACCTGTTCGTCACCTGAGAAAACATGCATTTAAAACAGGTCAACACTAGGTTGGTGAGTTCATAAGTTTAGTAGTTGAAATCATTGAATTGATCATACACACATCCACAATGTCATACTTGTTACTTGTAACACTTGTTTCACCTGTACCACCCAATGGCCTCTCCTTAGTTATATGTACAAGTAGTGTATCACCTGATTAAGTATGCTTATATATAGGGAATCACGAAAGGGTCAATCCCAGACGCTATCCCACCACATACTCAGTCAAGTTCCACACCACTTGCGATACAACTAAAGATATCCATTTCCCGTTTATTCACCGTGTCTGATATGTATTCGTCTGTTGTATCAATGATAGAATAATGTAGTGTGAGGGGTTTAGTCATCAAACCGAAGTATTGATAAACCCTCGATTTATTAAGGAATTTAGATTAATTAAATCTGATCCTTGAATTATTCTATTACTTGTGGGGTTAACTGTTGCTCACTTTTAAATAATAAGAGTGTTAGTTAACCAATTGTCATTTGTTCTTGAACCATAGTGCATAGAGCCTAAAAGGAATCCATTGTAATCCTCACGTAATCAGAGTACAATGCATCCGATTTACCTCTACCACTTTGTATGTACCGCGTCCTCAACAGGAGCTATTACTAGTAGTGAAACATGAGGTAAGATCAATTCCTCAACCTACTAATTAATAGGATCCAGTTGGATTAATTACTTATCACTGCAGATTAATATCACCATGTGTCGCTTACCAGAACCTGACTTGAGGTCACCCTGTCACCGATCATACGTTACCGGCCAATGAATCAATACGATCAACATACTAGCCCTACAAGCTAGAGGTTTGTCAAACCTATGGTACCACTATGCTATCGTCGGTTTAGTCACGTCAAACTAACTGGTCAGCGAATTAAAGGGGCTTACATGATCTACCTGTACAATTTGGCACATGATTGAAGTGATATAATGCAACAGGTCAACAGTAACTAATTGTAATTGTATTCACTTGTATTCTTGTTCTCATTGTCGTATGTTCTCCTTGATATTAACAAAGTTAAATAAGAACTTGTCTTATTACATTATGTTAATCGTTTGAGTGAATGATGTTGTTATCATGAAGATACATTATCATGATTATCATTCTTATTCCTTGTTCTCTTGAAATATATGTTGAATTGAAAAGCTAAGTGTTATAAGAACTAGTCTTATTACACTTACTTAATTCTTGTATCGAATGATGCAATGAAGATGTGTTATCTTCCTATCATTCTTATGTGTGTTCTTGTAATCATGTCATCATGATCCTTGTAATTGTTTCTGTGTTAATTCTTGTAAGAATAACTAAGTGTTGTAAGAGTTAATCATACAACTATGTTATTCTATTGTATTGATGAGTTATGATATTATATTATCATCATCATCATCATATTTTCCCTGTCATCGTGTAATCATACAAGCAAACATACAATGATTCATGATAATAAGCAATTTAATATCATTTAATCAAAGTATTAACAATATGTAAGCAAAACTTTTAAATCAATAAAAGTAAAGCATGTTTCTCAGCCCCGAGAGTTTAAAATCAGTAAAGATTAAAGAAAAGGGGCATATGAACACACCTTGTGGTAGTTGGGTTTGACTTAGCTTAAACAAGAATGCACGCGCTTTTGATTGTACTTGAGTGTGTTTTCACGATCCTGTATTGATTTCACGTTGTTTGTCACTTATAAGTATGTGTTGTAAATATTCGTGTGTGTGCCTGTGCTAGCCATGAATTTGGCTAACTCTTGTAAGTACTGGTCGTTATTCGGCCTCATATGTTATCCTTGTAAAACTTGAATACATTGCTACTTGGCTAATTAATTATATTATAAAGTCCCATTGGTTATTCTTGAATGAATGAGTTAATACCTTGAAATGAATTTTATATTTGTTTTCTACATATGATTTAGTCCCCATTTCCACCACTTTAGTTAATAAATAGGATTCATATATATCTATAAACCCATGCATTGTGTATTTCATAACCTTTGTTCAAATCATGTTCATTTCTTTGTTATATGGACCGAATTCCATCATATGGGCCGAATAATATGTAAGTGGACCAAAGGGTTGAGGTTGGGCCAGGATAGCAGGCCTTGGGCCAGAACAGTGGGCCTTAGGCCATAGAAATCTGTTGGGCCGAATTATTTGAGCTGAAAAGTGTTTATAGCCAAAGTAAAATGTCATGGGCCTATAGTTGTGTTGAAAGGATTTAGTGAGTCAAAAGTGTGTTGGGCCTAACATATGGGCTGGTTCGTTGGGTCGAAAGGGTTTCCTGGACAACACAGCCTGGGGCCTGGGCGTAGGATATGTGGGCCTGCCAGTGGACCAACTGCACTGTTGTTGGTCGAATGATGGTGGCTGCTGAAAGGGGGTCATGCGCATGAGACTTGGCTGAAAATCGCATAGGATGTGGTTTAGACTGTTAGGCCGACATAATCTTTGGGCCTTTATGGGGTGTTGGGCCACTGTTGAGCCAAAACGATGTTGGGCCTGAAACATGGTTAGTGGGCCGAAATAATCCTGGTTGCCTACTTATTCTGTGGGTCGAAGGCCAATTGGGCCAAGGCAGTAAATGTCGGACCAAAGGAATGCTATTGGGCCGCACTTGGCCTGCTTGGCGACTGGCCTTATGGTCGAGTAGGGTTGCATGGGCGAATGTAGTCTGGTCCAGCGAATGGCCCTTTGGCCGAATGAAAAAGAAGTGGCGAATGGTGGTGTCCCGATTGAGCATGGCCAGTCGGCTGGTGGTTGTCGAATGAAGCCATGGCGAATGAGTTGGTGTCCGGCGAATGTGGGTGAGCGAAGGGGAGGCCTTGGTCGAGAGAATGAGTGGCGAATGGGGGTGGCCGAAGGTGGTGGCTGGCGACTGAACAGTTGGCGAATGAAGAGGCTCATTCGACCTTGGGTCATTCGACCCTAGGTCATTCGCCTGGACTGATGGGTGCCGAACCCTCTTCCTCTCACAGCCTTCCCCATGTGCAAATCAATGAAACTGTGATGTAGGAACTAGTTTTCGAAGGATGAGGATGGGTATCTATGGGTGGTTAACCGGTTAAGGTTGAGGTTAGACAAAAAGGCCCAAAACCCTAATTTTTTCGTAACTTTACAGCCTCATACCTCGGGTTCAGATGAATTTGGCTCTAGATCGGTTGTACTTTCGGGTAGTAGAGATCAAGAGCTTCGTTTAGGCGAAAGAATCGCTCGATTTTGTTGAGAGATGAGGGAGATATGGTAGAGAGAAGATTAAGGTTTCTAGTGAGAGAAGGAGCCGGAAATGGCTTTTAGAGAGAGAGTGGGAAGAGAGAAAATGAAGAAGATTACTCATTTAAGGGTATTTATACCCCGAGTGAGTTCGGGTTCGTTTTTGTTGCTCGGTTCGCGTTTTCGTTACGTTTCCGGAAAAATTACGCGTAATTTAAATAGAATAAGTAAAAGAACTAATTTAATTTAATTTGATGAGTTTCAAAATTGTAAAATGTTAAATTTTTTTATTTTCTTAAATTTATTATCGTATCGTGTCGTGTTTCGTTTTCGTTTCGTCGAATCGCGTCACCTTCGCGCGTATTCGTTCGAATCGTCACCCGAACGAACACGACGAGGGTTTTGCTTTCCGACTTTTGTTTTCTACTTTCAGTCATTATTTCATAACTCTGAACTCACAGATATGTTTGTGTGAATCGTCACCCACGCAAACACACTGTCAGTTCGTTATTCTGACATAATACTGCATTTGTGTTTGAATTGTGTTTCCTCACTGTCGGACTCAACTAAACATCCGGTTTTCACATTGCTCTTGTATTGATTCGTCGGCCATCTGATTCCTGTCATCTGTGGACATCAGATCGCAACCGATATGTTTTCGTTGTTTACTTGTACACTGTTGTTTCCCGTGATTCGTTGTGTTAACTGTACTTAAGTTTTCACTTAAATACACACAACTATTGTTTCAAATGTATGTTGTACTTATTGTATTTAAGTTTACACAAAAATACGTACAACTATGTATTGTATTTTGAATTCTGATAATACAATAACTGTTCATGTACATGTATTTACACATAGTATAAAGTGAAAGTACGCATACCGTACGGACTTGCCGGACGATCTGGTACTTGATGTTACAATTCGAGCCGAGTTTTTTCCGAACGAGCTACGAGCCGAATCCGAGCTTCGAGCTTTTTGAACAGCCCTAATTCCGGTTTTTCGGGTAGATTCGGATCGGATTGAAAATTTTCAAATTCGGATCGGGTCTGGTTTCGGATAGGGTGTTAAAATTTTCAAATCCGAATAACCCGATCCGAATAACTCGAATAAACCGTTATCCAACCCGATGAACACCCATATATGTACGCAACTTCTTTGTTGTCTAGCCGCATAGGAGAGATTCGATGAAATAAAGTGTTTAAATGAAAATAACCATAATAGCCCTACAAAGCTACAATAGAATAAAAAAAATTAGACCGGATACGTTTTTAAACTTGCTCTTAAATCTTTATGGTTTTATTTGTTATAGGAATTTTTTGGGAAAAAAACGTTACAACACATGTTGGTACCATGAGGGTAATTTTTTTTTGGGATGATAAATTTCACACCAACCAACCGTCAGGGTAACTAAAAGTAGCATGATAAAACCTTTTGTCTTTAAAAAAAATTGTCAAAAGGCATTGCCTCAATAGTATCCTAAGATTCTTTCAAATGGGAGGTCTTGAGTTCAAATCCCTCCCGCAACGAAAAAGGGGTCTGTGGAGGTCAGGGGGTTTTCCAAGTGGGGTTTCCTCTTGGGGTGGTTGTGGTGGCTCATGAGAGATCCAGGTAATTAGACCTTGGTGACATGGTCCAGGTAATTAGACCTAACTTCAAGGAAAGCAAATAAAAATATTTGGTATTTCAATAAAAACTACGTCTTAGTCACCAATTAATATCACTTAATGATAGTTATAAAAGTTGTTAGTCTCTTACATCTAGGTTAACCAAACTCGGAATAAAGTAGGGAATTCATATTTGGAATTTTCAAAGTAGGATTGCTGTCAAATTGTTTTCTTGAACGGCGAATGTCTCAATCGTGTGAGCCACTGTTTTCAGGCCATGTCACCAAGGTCTAGTTACCTCGACCTCCCATGAGACATCACAACCACCCCAGGAGGAAACCCTACTGTGAAAACCCCCTGACCCCCCCCCCCCCTCAGACCCCTGTTTCACTTTGTGAGAGTTGAACCAAAGACCTCACATTGAAAGAAATCTAGGATACCATTGAGACAATGCCTCATTGGTTGCTGTCAAATTGTTAGAAATCTATAATTAAACTTACAAAGTTATCATGAAGAGTACTAATGGCGAAAATTTATAGGTGTTGAGTCCGGCCTCTTTTGTTTTCTTCATAAAAATCGTTCTACCCCCTCGAGGTTTATTTTCAAGTTCCGTCGCTAAAAAATATGATAAATAACCTTTTCTTTATAGTATATAAGTGCTACCCACAGGGGCGCAGCTTTGAAGGTCGCCCCCCCTGTTTTTTCGTTCAGTGGTGTACATTTTCCGATTCGTAGTGCAAAATTTTTTAAAATTTTTATTTTGCCCCCCCCCCCCCGCCGGAAAAAAAAATACACCCTATGTTCGCCCCCCCGGAAGTTTCGCCCCCCTACGCTTGGGGTCAAGCTTCACCACTGGCTACCCATGCTATGTGACGATGACGTGTTTTGGTAGATTGTTGCACACGAGTTATTAATACCATAAAATCTCGAGTTGCAATGCGTAAACCCATGAAAATAATGTTTAAATAATATATTATTTATCTATAAATAATCATATTATTTAATTTATTATGTCAAAGCATATATAACATGAATAAAGATATATGTCATAACCATTTTGAAATTATTTGCAGTTATAAATTAATTATGTTTGAAATAAAGTCATTAAACTATTGGTAAATAAAAACTAACTAGGGAGTTATCAGCGCGTTGCCGCGGGAATTATGTCCTGATTCCGTGTATTAAAACGTAAATATGTGTTGTCACTATGACGTAAAACATTAATGGTAGCCATTGTAAATATGTCCGCTATGCCGATATTAGTATTCGATTATGATAGCGTTAGCAACAGAAGATCTCCATTAAGATTAAACAATCATATCGAATTGAGTATAATTTTCTTCTCCCTTAAGATTAAACAATTCTATCGAATTGAGTATGATTAGTAAAACAAACCATAAAAAAAATCATTTACGTTTTCTAATTATTATTATTATTATTTTAATACTATTATTTAAATTTTAATGAATATTTAATTATTATTAGGTAAATATTACTATTAAATCTAAATCGTTTGTGAACTAATTACGATCAAGATAATATACAAACGATACAAATATTCGATAATGTACAAACACGTTATAGGCTTGTGAATAACATGCAAAATTTTTGTGACCATTTGGGTCAAAATTTATATAAACGTTCGTGAGGTCATTGCGATCAAATTAATATAATCATGATTGTTATCTGATAACTTAATCAAATGTTAAAATCATGTGAACATTTAAAATATGTTATTAGTAAAGTGAGAGGGGGCTTTAAAAATAATAGTTAAAAGTTTAGGGTTAAAAACGAAATATTCAATTTGGAATGAGTTAGTGAAGCTTTTGTCGCGGTTTGTCTCTTTTTTGCCGCTGTTTTATTCTTTTTGTAGTAGTTGTTGTTTTTTGTGTCGCGGTTTTGCCATTTCAAACCTAATTTTTTGCTGCGGTTTATTATTAGCTGTGGTTGAAACTAATTTTTTGCCGCCTTTTTTCTCCATAAACAACAAAAAGTTTTAAATAGAAATTATTATTATTGTTCACTCGAAATGATTGTAGTTTGTAAATGTATATATAATGTAAAAACAATTGTCACCCCAAAAGCACTCTAAATCTACGCCTTATATTATATTATAGTCGTTGGGAAAAAAAGGACGATTATATTATAATTATTTTTTTTATCAAATAAAAAAATGTCATGCTTAGTTGTAAAAATCTTGCATTAATAAACATAAACATAAGATGACTAAACAAAACAGTAACAAATTAATTATTATTTAACAATTACTATTATTAATTAATTATGAGTATATCATCTTGCCGTGGTGACAGCATCACGAATATCAAAACGTAAACAAAAAACTGGTTGCAACGGCTGTTAATCCATTCTAAAACAGTAAATCAAAACATGTGCAAAAGTTTTGGCTGTTAGTTAATTAATTATTATTATGTGCTGTGGTGACAACATCATGAATATCAAAATGTAAACAAAAAACTGGTTGCAACTACTGTCAATCCATTCTAAAACAATAAACCAAAAAGTGTGCAAAAGTTTTGGCTATTAGTTAATTAATTATTATTATTTAATTATTATAAATCAATTAGTATATTACTATATATTATTAAATGTCATGAAAAAGAACAGTAAAATAGTAAAAGTTGGTCCAAAATTACATATACATATAAACACACACACACACACATATATACACACACATATATATGTTTGTATTATGTAAAAACGGTCTTAAAGAGAAACCCTTTAAATTATATATGGGCTGTCCATTTGGAATTTTGGAAATAAACATGTGGTCCATAATAACCCACATTAAAATTGATTTGTTTATTCAAAACATAACTTTTTATTCAGGTTTAATGTAAGTGTTTGTTCCATGTAATGACATTTTTATAATTTAGACTTGTACCACTATAAGTTTTAAAAAATTTGAAAAGCAGTAAACAGAGATAAATGTACTAAATTTGAGAGATTTGCTTAGAGATTTGAGTTTTTTTGTTTTAATTCAAAAGATTAGTTGCCGATAAAAAGATTTTGTTAGCAATTTTTTCTAATATTTTTGTAACATATTTGTGAATATTTTGTATAATTTTATGTTTTTATGAAATATTGTACAGAGTTCGTGATAAAAGATTTGATTTTACTATTTAACTTATGTTTATGCAAATGATATATAATACATGTTCTCGCGAGTGTACTATGATAACCTGCCGCAATGCGCGGGAGGATTAATCCTAGTTAGTATTAAATAATAAAATTATTTAACTATTAATAATATTATATAATAATTATTATTTATTGATTATTATTATTACGTCTGGGCTGTATTTTTTGACCAAACATCGTTTATTAAATAATTATTAATATTTAATTAATATTTATAATATATAATAATCATTATTTAATTATTATTAATATTTAATTATTATTACTATTCACTCGTAATGATGTCGTTTGTTAAATTTATATATACTAATTTTAAAGTTATAAAATCATAAAGTCATCGTTGCATATATAAACATTAAACCAGGATAACGAGTCCACATATATGTAACCCCGACACAATATCCTAAAACAAGCCCAATCGTTAAAGCGATCATCTCTCTTTTGTAGCACCTGAAGGGATAAACTAATTGAAATTACACACAATGATTAAAAAATTATAGAAGCGATTTTCAAAAAAAAAAAAATAAAGAAACTTTAAAATCGGCCCTAACGGACAATATGTAAAACCAAACTGAAAGAAAGTTTATATGTTAAAAATTATATAAAAAAGAAACTTTAAAATTGGTTTTAAAAATAAAGAAAAAAAAATAATAGAAGCGATTTTCAAAAAATAAAAAATTAAATAAAGAGAAAAAGATAAAAGAAAAGGACAGGTGTAAGATGTTGATAACTAGTGATGTTACCGCGCGTTGTGATGATAGTTTCTCATTTAACAGGGTAAAAATTATCTCAAAAATCAAAACAAACAACAGAAACATGTCATTGATGTAATTATATTATATTTTATTATATATTATTATTAAATTATTATTACGGATCATTATTATTATTATTATTATTATTATTATTATATATTATTATATTATTTTTAACATTATTATAAGAGTAAATTACTGATTATGTCCTTTAAAAATATAACAATTTGCTGGTTTCATCCTTTGACTTCGAAAATTACTAGGGGTGTCCTTATTTTGAAAATTTTGCACTGGTTTTGTCCTTTATCACTAACCTCGTTAACTTATTCCGTTAAAACCTCCATGTGCCAGTCACATGAGGGGTAAATTCGTCAAATCACACCCTTCTTCTTCCTTACCTTAGGGTTTCCACCCCAATCCACCACCATCACCACCAGCCGCCACCGGTTGTGGCGTCCGGCAACCACCACCATCACCAACACCATTATGTACAACCACCGTATGGCTTCATTTTCGCGTTTCAAATCTTTCTAGTGATAAATCCAACGAAGAAAAGCACCTGCTGATCGGAAGCAAGAGATGGGAAGAAAAGATCGACAACATGTAAGTGGATCAAATTAGGAACTAACCTTTCTGACAGATTGATATACATAAAACGGTGATGAATCAATGGCGAGAATCGGAGGAACAGAGGACGGCGTCGTTCGTGTCGCCGCGGGGGAATTAAAACAGATCCGTTAATCCAATCGGTCTCCGGCCAACCGGAGCCGTCGAAGATGGGATTTTGAAATGATTGGAGAGAAAGCTTGAGATCCTGATTCTGTGAAAAACTGTGATGAAATTGCATATCTGAAGAACCGTTATTGCCTGCCGGTTATGATGAGCTACCAGTCGGAAAAATAGATTTGATTGAATCATGAGATGCAGGCAAATAACTCGAAACATGAAAATTACCCTTGTAATTATTGACAATATCTTCATCTGGGTGTTCGTTCAGGTGCTCATCTGGGTGTTCGTTCAGGTAATTATCGACCATACGGTGGTTGTACATGATGGTGTTGGTGATGGTGGTGGTTGCCGGACGCCACAACCAGTGGCGGCTGGTGGTGGATTAGGGTGGAAACCCTAAGGTAAGGAAGAAGAAGGGTGTGATTTGACGAATTTACCCCTCATGTGACTGACACATGGGGGTTTTAACGAAATAAGTTAACGGGGTTAGTGACAAAGGACAAAACCAGTGCAAAATTTTCAAAATAAGGACACTCCTAGTAATTTTCAAAGTCAAAGGATGAAACCAGCAAATTACTATATTTTTAAAGGACATAATCAGTAATTTACTCTTATTATAATAATATATTTTATTATTAATATTATTATTCAATTATTATTACCGTTTATTAAACCTATAAATGTATATAGGTATAATATATTATTATTAAATTATTATTACTGTACATCAAACTTCTAAATGTATATCACTGTTGCAAAATTCAGCCTCCAAGGCAGAGTACTCACTTCAAATAGTTGTTCCGAGGCCGATTACTTTCTGAGTATTACCCGAGTACTCCTCACCTAGGGTCGAGTACTGCCCGATTACTCGCTCCAAGAAACTTTTCCAACCTAAGTACGCCAAACGACTTTTACAACCTTGATGTATATAGGTATAATTTACTGTAGATACACTTTCAAAACTGTTAAATATGTATCTATGTTAGCCCCTTTGCAACACATAATTGTTGTATCAATTAAATATTAAATAAATGAATTTGATATAAAATAAATATTAATAAAGAAAACAATAAATAATCATTATATTATTATTTTATATATATTAAAACCCAACTGAAAGGAATGGTAAAGTTTTGTTTTTCGATTTTGGACACCAAAACTTTTATATAATATAAAATTTTGTTTTTTTTTTTTATTTTGGTCACTAAAACTTTTAAAGTTTTGTTTTTCGATTTTCGTCACTAAAACTTTTATATATTATAAGGTTTTGTTTTTTCTATTTTGCCCACTAAAACTTTTTAAAGTTTTGTTTTTTCGATTTTGGCCACTAAAAGTTTTCTATAATATAAAGTTTTGTTTTTTCGATTTTGGCTACTAAAACTTAATAGTAAGGTTTTGTTTTTTCGATTTTGGTCACTAAAACTTTTATATAATATAAAGTTTTATTTTTTCGATTTTGGCCACAAAAACTTTTAAGGTTTTGTTTTTTCGATTTTTGCCACTAAAACTTTCATATAAGATAAAGTTTTGTTTTTTCGATTTTGGCCACTAAAACTTTTATATAATATAAAGTTTTATTTTTTCAATTTTGGCCACTAAAACTTAATAGTAAAGTTTTGTTTTTCAATTTTGGTTACTAAAACTTTTATATAATATAAAGTTTTGTTTTTTTGATTTGGTCATTAAAACTTTTATAATATAAAGTTTTGTTTTTTCGATTTTGGTCACTAAAACTTTTATATAATATAAAGTTTTGTTTATTTAATTTTACCCACCAAAAGTTTTAAATTTTGTTTTTTCGATTTTGTATAATTTTATGTTTATATATATATATATATATATAATTGTATAAAGTTTGTGATGAGAGATTTGATTTTGTTATGTAACTTATGATTTTGCAAATTATATATAATACCCGTTATCGGAAGTGTACTGTGATAACCTGCCGCTACGCGCGAGTGGGATTAAACCTAGTTATATATATTAAAGTTCATGAAAATGAATAGTGAAAATATATATGTATATATATATAGGGGAGGGTTCATAAGAAAACCATCGTTTTGGAGAAAACTAAGAAAACTAATCACAATCATTACCAATTATTTTTTTTTTCATTTTTTCTTTTCTATTTCCTTTTTATTATAAGATAAGAAATGTAAAAAAAGAAAAAAAAATAGAAAAAAATATATATTTTAGGTTATTACATATATGTAATCACTATGTTACACATACTGATTACATATATGTAACTTGATAAGTGACACACGAAACTTTTTGAGTTACATATATGCAATTTCATGATTTACATATTTTTTTCAAAAAATTTTTGCGTATTATAACATTTCTATCCTTATAATAAAAAATTATGAAATTTTTTATTAAAAAATTTATTGGTTAGTATGAGTTTTCTTGGTTTTCTTCAAAATAAGGAGTTTTCTCATGAACCTTCCTCTCTCTCTCTATATATATATATATATATATATAGTAATAGTGATGCATAGTAAAATAAATATTAATACATATGCGTTTAATCAATGTAGTAAATTTTTGATAATTTAGACTTAAATCATTAGAAAAAAATTTAACTTTGAAAAGTAGTATAAAGGTAATTTTGAAAGTAATAAAGAGAGATGAATGTAGTAAACTTGAGATATTTGATTGGAAAGTTGAGTTTTTATCAAATTTAAGATATTTGTTTAGAGATTTGGTTTTTTTGTTTTAATTCAAAGGATTAGTTGCCAGTAAGAATGATTTTGCAAGTAATTTTTTTGTTATTTTTGTAACATATTTGTGAGGATTTTGAGGATTTTATGCTTTTAAAAAAATTGTATGGAGTTCATGATGAGATATTTGATTTTGTTATGTAACTATGCTTCTGCAAATCATATATAATACCCATTCTCGGGAGTGCACTGTGATAACCCGCTGCAACGCGTGAGGAGAATAAACCTAGTTATATATGTTAAAAAGCAAGTTGAAAGGAATAGTAAAGTTTTGTTTTTAAATTTGGGCCACTAAAACTTTTATATTATTATATAATATTAGTAATAATTAAATAATAATATTAATTATTATTATTATTATTATTATTATTATTATTATTATTATATATATATATATATATATATTAAAAGGCAAGTCGAATAAAATAGAATAGTAAAGTTTTGTTTTTTCAGTTTTGGCCACTAAAAATTTTATATTATTATATAATATTGGTAATAATTAAATAATAATATTAATTAATACCAAAGTAAAAAACGGTTATATATATAATTAAATAATATTAGTATTAATTAAGTAGAATAGTAAAGTTTTTTTTTTTAATTTTAGACACTAAAACTTTTATATTATTATATAATATTAGTAATAATTAAATAATAATATTAATACTAAGTCAAAAAAGGCTATATATAATTAAATAATATTAGCAATAATTCAATAATAAAATTAATACTAATTACATAATATTAATTAATTAATATGTTGCGTAAAAGTAAAAAAAAAACGTCTAAAATTTTTCTAAAAATTTATTATTATTATTATTATTATTATATATATTATTACAATTACCGAAGACTAGAATATATACTACATGCGTTGCTTGCGATCGGTTTTTAGGGTTTCAGTGGTGTTAAAAGAAGGTAACGATTAATTTTTTTATTA
The DNA here is from genome assembly GCA_009363875.1 of Mikania micrantha. Taxonomy (NCBI): domain Eukaryota; kingdom Viridiplantae; phylum Streptophyta; class Magnoliopsida; order Asterales; family Asteraceae; genus Mikania; species Mikania micrantha. The sequence continues at coordinate 47,068,818 of CM018687.1, read as the reverse complement.
TAGAAAATTGATGTTTGTTTAGATATTTGAGTTTTTGTTTTGATTCAACCGATCAGTTGCCGATGAGAAGAATTTCGTGAGTTTTTTCGTCTTAATTTCATAACAAACTTTATTGAATTTGTCTAATTTTATGTTTTTATGAAAAATTCATATGGAGTTCGTGATGAGAGATTTGTGTTTACTTTGTAACATATGCTTATTCAAATGATATATAATCCTATGCTACCAGTTCTTTCCAATGTGCTTTGATAATCCGCCGCAACGCGCGACGGGAAAAAACCTAGTTAAGAATAATAAGTGGGAAAACATTCAAACGATTATAAGAATTTTAGTTTTTTATTAAGTATTCTTGATGTCAAATATGAACCAGGTTATATGTGATTATCAATCCCTCATCACTTCACATACATAATTGAACAACTAACACCATCACCTCTTGTTACTCCACGTAGACACACGTGTTATCATCACTCCATTTTAATCATTACCTATATAATATTTTATTATTTGATTTTTTATTTTTAATTAAAGATTAAATTAAAAACGACATAATAAAATTAAAAATAAAATAAAATTACACAATAAAAGTAAAAAAAATTAGATAATTAAAAAAACATTAAAATAAAATCATTCCGTATTATATTTTTTCATTATCCGTTCCTTCGTCTTCTTAGTCATCTCACGTGCGATCGGCCAAGTGATCGGTTGGATTCCACAACAATTTCATGTCAATGTTGTATTGTATTTTTGTCACACCCCCAAATTCCCACTCGTTATGTGAGTCCACGTGGGTGTGACGTGGCCAGGATCACAACTCATGGTCATATAGAACGACTCTATATGAGTTACACAATCACACAGATTTGCAAGATAAACATGTTTTCAAATAAAGCAGCGGAATGTTTATAACTAAAGCAGCGGAAATAATTAGATATCATAAGTAAATAAAGTTACAGCGGAATGTAAATTGTTCAAGACACTACATGGTTAAAATGTTTTGAAAACATTAAATGCACACAACGCCTAAGACATGAGTCTATATGAAAGCCAGACTCCTTAGTGTGTCCTTGTGCGTGTCCTTGCGTGTGCTCCATCAGTTAACTGAGAATACATGCGAAAAGTGTCGACTAAAAAGTTGGTGAGTTCACAGGTTTAGACAGACACAAATAGTAAACAGATATATACTGGGTATGTTAAGTTTTGTCGTTGGATACTACGATCCGTGGAGTGTGTCAGTTCATCTTACCGAAACTAGACTGTTCCCGTTTGCCTCCGCAGGTCATCGCTGAACCCGCATTCCCATCGAAATTACACTCGTTATGACCTCCAGTCAACATTGGTGCAGAGTGGGGTTAGTCAAACCCAGTAGTACTACGTAATTACGACTCGTTTGATACACAACTAACGGTAAGGATAAGTGAGGACTTTAAGCGATAATAGTTACACTCGAAAATGGTTTTCACAACATACCAGTCATACATCTAAAACAGTTGCATAGTATTCTCACCCCAATAGTTTAGCAAATCAGTTAAAGAGTAAAAGTGGGGCCGTAAACTCACCTGAGTTAAGTAATGCGTTTGCTCAAAAGAGATAGTGTAGCTCGCCGGCTAGTAGTCACCTATATCACATAGGTACTATGAGTTCGTGTTTACACATGTGGGCCTCATAGGACCGTGTTCGTGTTTAACAACACCGAGTTGTTAAGTGGGTCATGTTGACCGTGTTTGACCTAACGACCCGTTGGTGACGGTTTTTGGGATCAAGTGTTCGTGTAACGTGCGGTTTAGTGTCGCGTGATGTGTACGGATACCAAAATCACTTTCGTGAGGAAACTTACTATTTATAGTAAGTTTGCACTAAATCAGGAAGGTTTAGTGAGGAAACTTCTATTTCAGGAAGGTTTCCATATTTGGCAAGTCATGCACTAAATCATATTCCGATTATTCTAACATGCATATTTATCCTAAATGAGCATGTTATCACATAGCACATAGTTACACATAGCCGGTTTAGTAAAGTTTGCGCGTAAAAGTTTCTAAAATTAGAAAGTTTCTAAATTAAGCATATTTCATCAAGTTTAACAACCAATATCATCTAATATCATTATCTTAGTCCTAAATAACCCTTTAATCATGATCGTTACGACTAACATGTGACAAATCATTGACTTAGCAAAATAAAGTTACTATATTTAGTAACTTATGAAAATACCCAAAAATAAAATCTCCCAACAACATAATCCTATCAATATCATCATGTAATCACTAAATTAACATGTTAGACTCAAGACATTATCATACATATCATCCATTTGCAAACTTGTGATAAAAAGTTACTATTTATAGTAACATTTATAAAAATCATGACTTTGACTATTCTAAACATTCCTATGCATCAAATAACTATCATATTAACTCTTAAACATCATTTGAAACATATATTTTAGATCTAAACATACCCATGTGGTCATTTCATCAAAAACACATACTTAGTAACTTTAAAGTTACTATTTTTAGTAATATTCACATCTATGACATTTCTTGATCATAATC